>VUQR01035746.1:43562-60338 GCA_015108515.1 Hemichromis elongatus
ATTTTTAATGCGGGTTTTTTTTTTTTTTTTTTATCTAGTTACTCATTGTGCATGGGAAAACAAGGCTCAATTTCACCGATCCCTCTTTCTTTGGACAAACATGTTTTTAGATCAGCTGTGAATTTTTTTTAAAGAGTAAAAAACATAGACTGATCTTGAGTTTACTTGGGAGTAAAATGGCATTAATTTTGACACAATAATGGTCATTGTTTGATAAGTTTTATTATTATATAGTTATGGTTAGAAGTTTACATCGTGGGAGTGACTGCTGTGGTAATTTTTGGCTTTTAATGATTTCTTTTTCCAGGGTTGAATGATTGTACAGGTTTAACATGTGAGTGCACAAGTTTGAATTTATTTTGGATTTCCTCTAATCCAAACAGGATCAAATATATACATACGCCCACGCTTAAAATTTGATTAACTCTCCCTTAACCAGATGCTGTTTTGTAGTCATCAACACTTAAAACTTGCTTCCTTGTGGACGGTGATGCTGGCTCTCCAGCAGTATCCAGTTCATGGCAGGCTTGAGCCTTGGTGATTCCTGGGTTGTTCGTAAACATCCCTAACAATTTCCTCTTATCTGAGGGTGACAGTTTGGTTCTTCCTCTAGACTTGGA
This sequence comes from Hemichromis elongatus, assembly GCA_015108515.1. Taxonomy (NCBI): domain Eukaryota; kingdom Metazoa; phylum Chordata; class Actinopteri; order Cichliformes; family Cichlidae; genus Hemichromis; species Hemichromis elongatus. The sequence continues at coordinate 44,183 of VUQR01035746.1, forward strand.
CAAAGTGGTGACACATCTGAATAATTTTTACTTGGATAAAGTTGTTTGAACAGATTTCCTTGAAATCTGTAATTGTTTAGAAATGGCTTCTAAAAACCTTTTCAGCTTGTGCAAATCTAAAATTTTCCTTCTTATATCTTCACTGAGGTCCTTGAAGTTTCACATTGTTCTGAATATTGGTGACTCCAGTGAGTGCTGTCAGACCATTCCTTTTTTATGCTGCACATAGAAACTAAATGTTGTAGTCAGTCATGATCACTAATGAGGCTTTGGCCTTCAGAGCCACTTATTAAAAGATTTAAGTGCGTTTGTGTATATGTTTGAGCTTATATGTATACTTTTGACACGGTGTGGATTAGAGATTTGTTTGTTTGTTTTTTGTCATTAAAGATACATGTACAATCCTTCCACGCTGGAAAAACAATCCAAAGAAATCATTAAAAGTCCAGAGGTCATGCACATGATGAATATATGGGCTTTTCTGATCACAACACAATGCGAGTGCATAAGAGAGATAATTTCTGTTGCATATATATGTGAATAATTTGTCTTCATGATTGCAGAATTATATACTTTGGGGGCTATGGCTACGCTGCACAGGGCGCTCATCGAGGGACTTTTGAGTTTGACGAATCATCTTCACTTTTGGTCTGTGTTAGTAGATTTTTATGTCTTCACTATATCTAATGTACTTTAAACAAGTCAGTAGTTTTGCTTGATATAGCCTGTATGTTGTGTGGGAACAAAGCAAGCTGTTATGAAGCCAATGTACTTTGTATTTGTTATCTGCCAAACTGATGTTCCGGGAAACTGCTGCCCGAGTTGTTAATTGTTACAAAATCAAGGCCGGCACCTGAGCATGTCTTACACATGCCAATGTATGATGAAGTGAAACTATGTTTGAGTATAAATAAACCCCACGCTGAGGGGCTCGGAGTCAGTCTCCTGTGCTCTCTGAGCGAGACGTACAGAGGACAAAAGACGTTGTGATTTGTTCTCTGTTTCTGAATGTCACTGAAGAAGTGTTTAGAGTATTTCTCTGACAGTCTGTAAAAACAAATCTTATGACAAATGTGCATTTAAACAAAACTATTAGAACATCATGTCTTGAAATCCATTACATGCTATTTATGCGAATTAAATGCGCTTTTAATAGCTGGAGCTTATTGCATATTTATGGCTTATTACCTAAATGTATCCCTCTGCCTTGTCGCCTTTGTTTTTCACCGCTACAGTGGGACAGCCCTGGGCGAGGCTGGAACAACCACATCCATATCCTGGATCTGGAGACATCAACGTGGAGTCAGCCAATTACCACGGTATAAACACTTCCTCGCAACTTTAGCACTTTCGATTTCATGCATATGCACAAATGTATGTATCACATTGCCCTGCAGTAAAATTTGATCACATCCTCTGTAATCAAACAGCCTCTCCCTTTTTCTTTTAATTAAAAAAAGTGATCTTACTGATCTTTATACAGTATTTTTAATTTGACTTGGTTGGGCCTGATTGCAGGGGAACACCCCTTCACCCAGAGCAGCTCATGCCTGTGCAACAGTTGGCAACAGAGGCTATGTGTTTGGTGGCCGATACAAGGTAGGCATGGGCAAAAAGTTAGATTTAAAGACACTACTTTTTTTTCCACTCCTAAATTATGAGCTCATTTGAAGATGAAGACATTAAAAAAAAAAAAACAACAAAAAAAAACCAATGTACTTTTTGTTCACAGAACTACAGATTAAATGACCTGTACTATCTTGACCTGGACACGTGGGAGTGGCATGAAATGTAAGTGTTTCTTAATGTGCTGTGATCTGTAATCCACAATATAAAAGCTTTTATTAATCAGTTCTATTAATCAGATCATACATAATATACAGATTATAGCAAAAGTCTTGAATTTAATCTTTTTTCTTTTTTTAATATCATGTTTCTCATTGCTAGACTATCTAATAGTGTGCACCAAGTTATCCGTTTCCACCTTTGCTCTGCTCTGTTATTCCCCTCTGGCTCACTCTGCCTTCCTGTAGGAGCGTTCCTCAGCAGGGTCCAGTGGGCCGTTCCTGGCACTCCTTCACTCCTGTGTCACCAGACCACATCTTCCTATTTGGAGGTTTCACCACAGACAGGGAGACACTAAGTGAGTCAGACACTCGACCTCAAGGTGCAAATAATCAGAGGTCCTAAAATAATCCCCAATCTCAACGAGATTATTTTTCTGTCCTTCAGGTGATGCTTGGCTGTACAGTGTGAGCAAAAATGAATGGAAGCCTTTCAAACACAGTCACACAGAAAGCCCCAGGTGACCATCTCACATCACTGTGAACAGTTGGCACTGCGCTCGGTTTTTCCGGAGCTAAAATGTGGACAATGTTTGACTTTGATTTTTTTTTTTTTTTTTAGGCTGTGGCACACAGCGTGCGCTGGTCCAGACGGCGAAGTGTTTGTGTTCGGAGGGTGTGCCAACAACCTGCTGTCGCACCACAGAGCTGTAAGATGATCATCATATCTCCATTTAAGCTGCAGTTGATGCAGATTTTCACTTGGTGAATTTGGCTTTTTCCTCCACTCCACAGGCACACAGCAATGAGCTGCTGGTTTTTAATGTTCAGCCCAAATCGTTAGTTCGGTGAGCACATACAGACTTGAAATTCATTTTAATTTACTTTGCCATCATGTTGTGTTCATGTAAGTCTCTCTGATCTCCAGGTTCTGCATGGAGACCATCCTCCAGCACAGGGAGCGTTTGTCTAGCTACTGGGACTGTTTGCCTAAACACCTCCTGCACAGCCTCAAACAGAGAATGGCACGTGTCAACACACTGGGCTCTTAGTTTAAGAGGACGATTAGAGGACAATATGTATGCGTGGAATGGATACATGCTTTCTGAAAGCAGGTAGTCCCTTTTCATGTGAGTGGATACTTTCATACATAAAAACCTCTCCAGGAAACGCTGAACGGCTTCGGATTTGTTAGAAATGTGTCCGACTGACGCATGAAGGTTCACAGGCCATCCTCAAAACTGTTAATCACCTTATAAATGTTGCCGGAACAACTTTCATTGTTGAGTGGAGGTGATGATGCTCAGCGTGTTTTTTTTTTTAGGATAGCACATAAGAGGAGAAAACTCTCACTACATTTGGGATTAGCTATTTTTTTTTTTTCCTCTAAGCTTTCTTTGCCTAACTTAATTTTGATGAGTCGTTTTGACAGTAGTGTTATAAAGCTTAAATGATGGCGTGGTTTTCTGTCCAGGTTAAATGTGTCTTATGAGGATAAACATGAAGTCAAAGGACAGGAAAGCTCTGCTCTCATGTTTCAACCTGAGAAGCTGTCCATGTTAAATGTAACTTAGCGATGGATCAAATTCTCAAATGGGATATAAATATAAATCCATATAAAACAACAAATTAAAAAAAAAAGTTTGCTGTAATTATTACTATAATTTTTTGAGAATATCTTGAATACAGTGTGTATTGATGTTGAATGATTTTTGCAAGTTCCCACAGACCTAAAACTCGTGCTTTATGCTACACATGAGTATCCACTTTAAGGCACAGAAATGCTAACTTTGAGTTTTTATGTGTGTATATATGATTATTTATATATTTGTGAGGGTGTGTGTGATTCTGTACTTTCAAAGAGGCTTTTATAGCCCAAAATTGGAGGAAATAAACTGTTGCAAGTGGCTACTGTAGCATATGGACTTAATTTAATCAACAACTCACTGCAAGTTTATTGGGGCTGCGGCTTTGTTTGGAATTGCCTGGTTTGCACAAAGTTCCCTTGATTGATTTTTAGTGTGGGATTAAAAAGGCATTATTACTGCAATGCATAACTTGTACTCAGAAAATAAACACATGCCATATTCAGCTCTGTTACATGTTGTGGTTCACCGAATACAATCTCGAAAATAAAAAATAGTTCGGAAGGAAGGGCGCATCACTGACGAGTAAGCGCCCATTGTCTGAAATGCAGATGAAGTCGGCGCAGAGTGTCGGTGACTGAAGTGCTGTTCTGTGCTGAAGAAATGCTGTACATTTCAAAAGTCTCGCTGGGTCTTGTCTTCCATCCTTTATTTTTTCTTGGCAGCCAGCAGGTTTGGAGCAGACACCTTGACTTTTCCCGGCATGTTTCTGGATAAGTCGGAATCCTGCGGCACAGCATCGTGAGAGAAAGGACAGTTTAAATTGTGACACAAAGGAAAACTGTGCTACCATCTCATAACAGTTGTAAAGTTATAGATTAGACTATTCTATTTTTACAGGTTTTTTTTTTATCTTCACATTTTCCATCCAACAAACAAAAAAACAAACCTAAAAGATCTATTTGACCCTAAATGTAATCCAATGAGGATTCAGCAGCAGGTGAGATGACAGTGTGCTGGAGTTCATTCATTTTAATCTCATAAAATCGCTACAAGTGGGACGACTTAGTTAAAATCCTTCTTGTTTTGTGTGGCATTCCTTGATAAATGACTGGATTGTGGTTTTCTTCAAATGCATACTAACTTTATTAATTTAGCCCTTAAGAGACAGCATCCTTTTTAAAGCCAAGAATAGCTTCTTTTTTCTTTCTTTTTTTTTTTTACCTTGACGCTGCGGAACAGGTCTTTTTCTCTCGGTGACACCTCTTTGGCTTTCATGAAGCTGAACACTGCAGTGCGTGCAGCTGGTAGGAACACGAACAATTTAGTGATAATGTCAGTCAACGGCTTTCTGAATTCTGAAGCAGGTCGCCACTCTTACCTTTGCCTTTCTTCTGAGAACCTGGTGTCAGTTTCACTTTGTGTCTGCAGAAGACAAACGGCTCGTTAGGCTTTGGTCTCTTCACTTTGACTAATACAAGGAAAAGCTGATTAGACTCACTTGTAGTTGGAAAGAGCAGTGTATGGGGCGCAGACCGGCACTGCAAACAGCAGCACATCCTCCAGATGAGGCTGGCCTGTTAGAGAGGTGAGCAGATTCTCTGCTTCCTGGAGTAACACAAAAAAACTCATTTAAAATAAAGCTTTTCTTTTCAGTAGTTACTACTGTTAAAGGGCGTGTAGATTCCTTTTTAGGACTAATAATCCACATTCAAATATTTATACTGCAAACTTACCTCTGCTCCAGGATTGTCCTGGTCCACCTCATCTTCCTGAAAGAGGAGAAAGCATTGTTGAAACTTTCCAGCTACCAGTCTGTGGTCATGAGTCATCAAAATGCCACAGATAGGTTTTTTTCTAAATACAGTATTGTGTAAAAGTCTTGAGCTACTCTTAATTTCTTTATTTCTTGTAAGGAGCCAGACTTTCTTGATTGTCTTTTGTATTGTAATCTCGAGCAAGTAGCTTTTCCAGTCTGGTCTTTGTACCTGACCATTTGTGTCTACACATAACAGACAACTTAACAAAGAACTCATTTTGTTGCTAGCAGCCTGTCACAGAAACATAATTTCTTTATAACAGTCTTCGATAAAATATCAATGATAGCACAGTTTGACAGGCGTAAAAACAGTATTTTTGAACCAATAAGGATCTGAAAGTCATGTCATGTTAAGAAATAGGAATATATATGCTGGATGGCGTAGTGCTAAGACTACACGTCTTTGGAGCAGAGGGTCACAAGTTTGATTCCTGCCTGGGGTGTCTGTAATTAAGGGTCAGTAAGGTGTTAAGGAACCAGGGAGACTGGAAAAATATGGCATCGGCATCGCAAGAGACAGCGAAACAACTAGTTGCTCAGAGATTGACGAGGTACAACACAAATGCTACGGCAAGGGGCGTAGGGGGGGGGGGAGATATCATCACCCCCAGGTGACATGACATTGGAATGTTTTTGTTGTTGGAATGAAGGAAGGGTGAGACAAGAAAAATCCAGCAGAAACACGAAATAAGAAGACGATGATTTTTGTAGTGGTTCCGAACGACTCCAACATCAGGAAGAAGGAGCACAAGACGTTTGAATACCAAGATCCCGTTGTTCCCAGGAACAAGATCAGAGATCTCTGTGCAGAACAGCCTCCCCACCCGAGCTTGAAGGATTGACTGCCTGAAGGGGCGAGAGGATTTTTTTAATTATAACATAATTAAGTTATACATATATTACCTTATCCTCCTGTTCTGCAGCACCTCCCTCCTCTCCGGGCTGCCTCTTCTCTTCCTCCTCCTGCTTCCCTGCAGTCTCCACATTACGAGGTTTCTGATGTTGTTTCTGAGCAGCCGGTTTCCTGACGGGCTCCTCTTTTCCCTTCGCTTTCTTTCCTTTCTTCCCTTTATCTTTCTCCTCCTTCGTGGAACCAGCTGACTAAGAAATCAAAGCAGCTTAAATGTTATTTACTGTGACACTATCGAGAACCACGTGCACTGCAAGTAGTCATGCCGGGCTGCATGTTAGGTTAGTTTAGGGTTTTTCTATTCATTCTCACCCCAAGCAGCTGCATCATCAGTTCTCTGTCCTCTTCATCCTGATCTTTGTACTTTTCTTTGATCTTCTTCAGTTTGTTCTGTAACAGCAAAAGAGTGTGACTGGAACCTTTAGCCCATTTTTTTTAACTAATCAAAGAATAAAATGTAATCTTATAATCTTCTAATTTAGTGAAACTTCAGCTCTCAAAAGAAAAATGTTTTTTTATTAGAAGGTTTTAAAACCTCGCATGCTTGCACAGCACACAAAAAAAGCTGACTTCATCTTTCCGTCTCACCTTTTGACCTCTCTTCAACGGCTGCTGAGAGGGTCCGCTGCCACTTTTGGACCCCTGATCCCCCACCGGTCCACCAGATGACTTGTCAGGCTTCTCCTCGGTGTCACAGCCCTCCTGTTTCTGCTGCTTCTTCTTCTTCTCTTCTCTAAGGGAGGAGGCAAAACCACAGCAACTTTGCTCATGCCTTTGTAAACTGCTGTATGAAATACTACTGTCATCATCCACTTGTAATATGAAACTGGATTTTCATTTGGGTCATATGCTCACCTTCTCTGCTTGGCAGTCATGTGTTTTTTCCCCTGTGAATCTACATCATCCTGAAAGGAAATGAATGAAAAGTTAATACTGATTGTACTTTAAACGAGACTTTGACGTAATAACTAAAATGTCCAAAGATGGTAATAACTGCCTGAGTAGTTGTTTCTTTTTTGAAGCCGGCATTCTGGGAGCTCCTAGAAACAAGGAGAGATTTTATTAAAGTACTTTTATTCTGCAAATATAAATCTGTTTAGTTTTTTTTCCCGCTTGGTTAGTAGCATTACCTGCTGGGTTGTAAATGAGAGAGGGTGATGGTCGTATCTGGAAAGCTGAATTCTTCACTCTCTTCATTCTCTCTTTCCATACCATTGTCACTTTGCTCTGACACCTTCTCTCCTCCATCTGCAGCAGACTCCACAGGAGCAGCATCTAGTTCTCCACTCGTGCCATCATCTTCCTCCTCTGTGTCATTCTCCTTTTTCATCTCCACCTCTTTGATCTCTTCATCGTCTGCTCTTTCTTCACCCTGATCTTCATTACTGCTGTCATCACCTGGAAAGGCAGCAGAAATGGGTCAACACATGCATATAAATGGATAGATATAGACATAGATTACATCGCTGATCGCTTCTTTCTACCTATGAGCTCCTCTCCCTCATCTAACAGCTCGGCAGTACTGGATGTGACCTCCTCCATGTCTTCCTCTATGGTTCTCACCTTCCTCTCCCCTTGGTGCCGAAACACACTCTGATCATCCACCTTTAAAAAGCAGAAGACACAGAAGTGAATCCTTTACAGATGATAAAGGCTTGAAAATACACTCACAGCTAGTGATGGTACCTACCTTGAAGAGGAACCCAAATCCCATAATTAAGTAAGAAGGTGGCAGAAAATTTTTCTTTCCTGAGGGAAAAAAATTACAACAATTAGTTCTGTCTGATCTCATCGTAGTCGGTCTTTCGTGTATTTGAATTCTGCTTTTTGATACCTCTGATCATGAAGCTTCCAGTTGTCAAGTACTCGCCAGTGGGAGCAGTTTTAGACACCTAAAACAAACACATAATACCACTTATAAAAATAATAATAGTAAAAAATGACACTTTAAAAAAACACCACGTGCCCGAGAGTTAGACTTTAGTATTGAGCTATTTTGTATGTCCCTGATTTATTTACTGCAGTTATTTGGCTGCTAACAAGGCGGCTGCTTTAAAACTAACCTAGCTGCGAGTAGCTTCTCATTTCTTAAACAACCATGTCTAAAGACATATCAAAAGATGTAATTATTGGCCTGCTTGAAGCAAAGGATAAAAGTAAGGGAACTATAATACCTGGAAAGATAGTGGAAAACCATCTCTTCGGAAGAGACAGGTTATTATCAGTGATGACATATCAAATAAGAAAAATAACAGCAGAGCTTACAGCTTTGATCAACACTGAAAGTAAGAACATTTCCATGCGGACAACGAAAAGACAGATTGAGACTAAAGAATTCATTTAGGAAAACCACTAATTAGTTTGGCTAATAGGGAAAGGAGGCTTCAGAGTGCTATGAAGCATAATGATTAGAGAAGGTCTGATAAGGCTTGTCCTGAAGTTATTGGTGCGTCAGGGTAAGACGCGAGGCGGACGAGCTGATACACTCATCATGTCCACTGCCTACCATAGAAGCCTGTGGGACAGTGTTATGATCTAAGGCTTTTTTAGTTGGTCAGGTCTCGATTCAGCAATGAGGTCAGCTGACTATCTAAATGTACCGAATGATCAGGCTTTTCCTTCTCTAATGGTACCTGCATATTCCAAAATGACAATGTCACTGAGATGAATCATATCACTCTCCTTAATGATATATACATAAAAACACATAAAGAGCCTCCAAATATTCTTGACTCACCTGATGGTGATGAACCCACCAAGCACTGGTGACAATCTTGGCATCCCAAGCAGCGCTGTAGCACACAGCCATGGTGCCAGCTTCTGTCAGAGTACGGGGGGGGACGGGATTTCCTGGAGCAAGATGATGAGTATGTGGAGGGTGTGAGGACAAACTAGTTTAAGAGAAACCTAAACTAATTTAGTTGGAAAAAAATGCATTGAAAGTTACATTTTAAGTTTACCTGAGGGGTTTTTAATGACACAACTAGTTGCTCCATGGAGGTCAGCGTGGACATAGATGTCACCTGAGAAAGTACAGATCAAGTGATGAACCAGATTTAGACGGTGTTTATTTACCAAGTGTGCAGAAGCTTCCTTACCAGCCCGGAGATACCGTTTAACGATCATCTCGTTCTGCTGCTGGTCCCTTCCTGCAATGATGAGATAGTTCTCGGAGCTGATGAACCACAAGAACTTTTCAAACCTGCCAAACGAGAACAGACAGTTATAGCACAGTCAACCGATCAAGCCCATTATAAAGTATGCACACATACTCATCCATGTCTTACCAATAGACTTTCCTGGCCTTCTGAATGGTGGTCACTGTCTGGACTTCTTTCAGGGTCTGCTGTGTTTTTTTCTCAGCTGATTTCATGGCCTTCAGTAACATTAAAGTAGAAAAATTATCAGTAAATTCTAAATTTAAGTATAAGAGTATAAAGTACGAGCCAACCACAATGGTGTCCAAAGTGACATTTGTTTGAGTGCATTTCAAAACAGAAGTCTAGGCACTTTATATGGTAGCGTAAAGACCTGACAGTACTAGAAAGAAACTCATACAATCAGTTGACCCCTTGTGAGCAAGCACTGGTGACAGTGGGAAGGAAAAACTCCCTTTTAACAGGAAGAAACCAACATAACTAGGTTCAGGGAGTAGCAGCCATCTGCCATGACTGGGTGGGGGGTAACGGGGAAAAGAAAAAGAGCAAAAAGACACAGGACAAAAGAGAAAATGTGGGAGAGAGTGCCAGAGTTTAGTGATAACTTATGATTACATTCCAAACTCTGGTTGCCTAGGTGACCCTGTAGTGCACTTACTACCAGGTCATATGTCAATTAAAGGTAGTCTTTATTTTTATTGGCGGTCGCTTCAGTCGCCCGTCTTAGAGGAGATAAAAGTTTATCTCAGGTCACGCCTACCTCCCATCACCAGTGAGTGTTGATTGATCAGTGTTCGCTTCCAGTGTGGACACAGCTTAGTTAATGGTTAAGGGTGACCTGATCCAGCACTAACTATAAGCTTTACCAAGACAGGAATGGAGATTGTCTCATCTGCCAAATCCAAACTGGGAGTTGGTTCCAGAGGAGAGGTTTTTAATGCATAAGAAAAAAGCGTTCCTTAGAAGAACAGATGCAAATCTTACTTCCTGCTGTTCGTACAGTCATGTCATGGCATATGAAAAAAATGAAAAGTCAGTTTTCTTACTTTATCTGCTGCTTCAATGGTTTTCTGTTCCTTCTTTTCGGCGCTCCGTTTGGAGTCATAGTACCTAAGAGAAACACAATAATAAAAGTCTATCAACTGTCCCCACATAATGCGTTATTGTGTGCCCATCACATCAACCTACTTTTTGGCATTGGCATAAGCAGACAAGCCAAGATCCACATCCACCAACATGGGTTTGTTCCTCTGCAGCATCTTGTTCTGTCCTTTATCTTTATTTTTGTTTTTCTTCCCTTTCGTTTCCACAATTTCTTTCTTTTCTTCCTCTTCCTGATCCTCCTCAGAAATATATGGATTCCTGGATGTGACACAACACAGTGCCCGGTTTATCAATCTGACTTCCCATAAGAATTACAACAGTTAAGTTCATTGCTTTTGGAGTGATCTCACTTTAAAAGCATGGTGATGTGGTTGGTCTGCAGCTTGAGCTCTTTGATGGCACAGGCCACGGAGTCTCCAGCAGCTTGTGCTTCTTTGACAAGGACACCGATCTCAGTCCAGTCCACCTGATTGGCCAGTGCGCTGCGCACCACCTGCAGTGCCCTCTCCACCACAGGCAGGTTCATCTCCACTAGTTCACCCTTTATTCTGTCCACCTCCTGCAGCACACAAAACAAGATTTCAGCAAAGTCATGATCAGATGAGTGGTCAGCGCATATTTCAATGAATTGTCCTTAACATTTCCTTGTGCATACAAGCAAGAATTATTACGTAAAGCCTTTGCTGCTAACCTGTGCTTGGTGCAGGGCTTCCAACCTCTGCTCATGGTCCTTCTTAACATTTTCCAGCTTTTTCAGAGCCTGTTTCTCCTGCTGCAAGGCCTTCAAGTCAATTTTTTGACTCTCCATCTTGGAAAAAAACTCATCCACCGCCTGTGTCAGATTATTTTGGTGGATTAGTCCTAATTTTTCTTGCAAAAATAACTTAATTATTATTTCCCATGTAAGTAGCTGTGCTAACATGTACCTTGTCAAAAGTATCAAACTCCAAATATGGGCTTTTTGCATGCTGGGCAAAAAGGAACGGATGGAATTCATCGTATCTGCAAGTACACATCATATACATGAGCTAAACATTCATTCATTTCACAACCAGATGAAAAAGATGCTCCTTGATATAAAAACAGAGTCATACGTGAGCAGCTCTTCACTGGGTTTGCCAGGAGTTAAACTTGGTTTCTTCTCAGTCTTTTGAATGATGTAACCCTTGATATAAAAAAGAAGAGTTAGTGAATGCAATCAGCCGACGACAGAATCTTAATCGAAAAACTGCTTACTTTGCCACTGAAGTGCTCGGTTTTTTCCATGTAAGTTTCTGCAATCTGCAGAGCCTCCAGGATTTTAGGAGCAACTGAAGAAATAGCAGCGACACCAAATTTAGTGGGAGATTTATAGGAAAATATAAGAGGAATAAAACTATCTCCAACTGTCCTACTATACCTTGGGCAGAATCAACTTGACTGTCAATTTTGAGAGAGCCCGACAGTCCTGCTTCTATCAAACTGTGCTCTATCAGAGTGGCCCCGTATGCTGTGGATGGGTTTGGAAAGGAAAACAAAGATTCAGTATTTCTATTAGAACAAAAGATTAAACTTGTGTTTCTTTTGCCTGGATACTTACGAAGGTGAGGATTCAGGACTCTTTTCGCTTGCTCCCCATTTGGTGCTTTGCTAAGGATTTCAGTCAGGCTAAATAAAAAAAACAACAATAAATCGCAGCTTGAGGGTTCTGACTTTTTTTTTTTTTTACTGAATTTGAAACAATGTTCCGTTTATCCTGAATCTAGCAAAGAGGTCCTTGCCTCTCCAAACTGATGAGAGGTTCGGGGGGTCTGGCGCTTTCCACTGGGTAGCGCTCTCTCACAGCAATCTTAACATCTTCTGCCTCTGCTGTCCGAAATCTCAGCAGATTCAGGATCATGTACTCATGGTCTGCAAGGATGATGTTACCCTGAAAATGGACATGGACACCCCGACAGATAGGCATAAACAGATATGCAGCTGCGCGCAAGTAACAGAGTTTGAATATGAACATGTAATGTAAAAAGCATTTGAAATTTTTTCTGACCCTGTCATATAGTTCAATAATCAAATGGTAGGCAGCTTCATCTGAACCAAACTGGATGTCGACAATCCGGTCAATCCCAAGCTGCCTGATCTGGGTCAGTCGTCGTGTCTTCAGGTGTTTTCGACACTGAAAAAAAAAATCTTTAAGATCAGTTTCATCACAACAAGTGATCCACAAAGAATAAAACACAAATCTAGTATGTAAATAAATCACAATAACTACAAGTCATTGGAATGACATTTACATTTACTGTACAGATCCATCTATTAGGGATAGGGAAAATAATCCGGTTATTGAATTTGTGCAAGTAAAGATTCTAATTAAATCATTTATCCAAAGTGAAGCCAATGGGACAATAAACTGATTACATCACAATAGAAATCCTAAAATATCAATACAAGGATATTATTTTATGGTTTTTTTAATATTCTCACTTTCATCGCAAACCCTGAAGGCATCATGTTCTTGGGCCATTCGAAGTCTGTGGAATGAATACGAGTCCCAGACTCGATCAGGAGGACAGCTTTGCTTTCGGGCCTGCAGATGCAACACTCTGTTATTCTCAGTGATTTAAAGTGTTGGAAACATTTCACTACATTTACTGTTTAATTTTAAAGTACTTGAGTACTTCCATTTCATGCCATGGTATATCTCATTTCGGAAGGAAAATATCAGACATTTGTTTTGACTTAAAAAAGAGTAGTGTGCAAAAGTATTGAGCCACCCTTTATTTCTATATGCTTTTCCAAATATAGCAGGCTTTACTGACTGCCTTAAGGCTTTCTGAAGGTCTTTCAAAGTTTTCCTTGGAGACTGGTTGCCTTGTTATTTATTTTCAGTCTAGTACTTGTACCTGACCATTTTCAGAAGAATGTTGGGGGGTATTTTTTTGTTTTTTCTTTTGAGGCACTTGACAATGAGCTAACAGGCCAACACACAACTCAAAGGATAAATGAGTGATATGTCCACAATCAATTTTATATTGTTTCTTTAACTTTGTTACTAGCAACCTGCCACAAAAGCACACATTTGTTCCAATTCCTGTAGCTAAAGCTACAAAAAATACAGACACCACAGTTTGACGGGCATAAAATTGTATTTTTCCACTAACAAGGTGATTACTAAATAGCTATTAGTCTAAAAACGACCTACAGCAGATGAACAGCAACTGAAAGAAATGAGGGGTGGTTCAATACTTAGGCACAGTATTGTAGATCTCGGCATGATTTCAGAGGGAAAACATGAGATAATTCTATGACTTCGAAACATTTATCAGACAGCAGAAGATCCTAAAAAGACTCTAACACACTTCAAACATATTTCCGAAGACGATGCACGGTCGTAGATTACAATAATGAAGTTTACAATTATATATTAGGATTCACTGAAATGTGGCTCCTTGTGCATGAATGCATCAATTGTCATTAGCATAAATTAAATGCATAACCTAAGAGTAACATCCTGCTGCATAACTAGTTTCGTTTGCGATATTTCTATTTGATTTATTGGCTTCATTCATTATGATAAAGAAAAACTTTCAGAGGGAAGTTTTCTTACTTTTGCAAACGGATGAGATACGTCTTGTTGTCGATGTCATACACATTATACACTCTCATTCCAATGTAGCTGTGAAAGAAAGAGGTGAAACTTTATGAATATCTAAAAGTGTGTGAATAAGCAGTGGACAGCCAGTCAGACGAGTTAATCTTAGCATAGCTTAGCTTAACAACAAGCACCTACTTGGCATTGATCTCGGCAATAACGGCTCTGATATCTACAGTGGTAAATCGTGTTTTCATCGTGATTTTAATCCAGGATACAGCAACAAAAAAAAAACGAAAAAGTGTTCAAAGTGATTAGGAAAATATTCACATTTCTACAACAAAATCAGCAGAGAAAACATGCAGGTAATTCCTGAACATGCGCATGTATGGCAGTTTTACGGAAACCGGTAAGGCACAAAAATTATCAGGTCCACGCCTTTTGTGCACAGTGGTCGTGCGTGAATAGGACACTTATCTGGTAACGTTATTCTTGTTATATAAATTCATGTGAAGCGGCTGCTTTGCACCAAAAGGACCTGTTTCTGTATGCTTTTAAGCTAATGGTCGGCATTTTACCCATAAATGTGCACCAATGATGCACTACTCAAATTGGCTTATTGACGTGAAAAACAGGGCAAGCCTTCGAAATGAGTGCAAAACACCACCTAACACCGCCTGGATTAACAGGGGGAATATTGCGGACATGCAGAACAACAATCTGCATCTTAACGAAAAAGCATCCGAACTAACGGCTGCCACTCATCTCCTGAAAAAAGGTAAGAAACCGATCATTGTAGCTAAATATCTGGGCCTGCTGCGAATTATTCAGCTCGAGTGGCACTTTCATACGTGGCAGGACATATTTTGTTGTTTATTTTAATTCAAACCATGTTCGAACTGATGTGAGGGAAGCAGTTAGAGTTTCTAGCTTCCTCCTTCAGGTCAAAGTGGAGGGCGAAGGCGTGCTCCGTTACCAGGGCGACGGTCAGCTAACAGGACTCACGCTAACGACACTAGGCTAGCACCCTCAATGCGTCTTCAATGTCCTTTTGACACAACAGTACGCTAAAATATATATATGTATATATATATTTAAACTTATGAGCGAAATGAAGCATCCACATACGCATGTTGTGGATAGCGGACGCATAAGTGGTGTCTAAAATTTAAAGGAATGCATCGTAAGTAACTAGTTAAGAGCTGAGCGGAGTGATGACAGGTCTGTCTGGGTTACACATCGATGACGTGTCGTTACAAATGTCTTTTATGTATTTGCTAACTATGAGCTGGTTTAACTGTAAGTGACTATGTCAATGTTATTGTTAATTATATATATATCAGCATTATACCGGTAATTGGTAACGTTAGAGTGGTGCAAGTGTTGTACACGCCCGCCCGTCTTTGCCATTTCTATTGCCAGCGAGAGAGAGACCATAATCAGTAATTAAAAAATAAAAAAAAATAGACAGTTTATATCTTAAAAAATACTTTTCTTATCAATGTAGGATAGTTAAGGCATTGAAAAGCAGCTTACTTAGCAAGAAAGACCATTATAAAATGATTTTATCTAGTTTGAATTCAGCTGTATTTCTGACACATACTGTGCTCACTGGCAATCCAGCTAGAATATTTTGGTCAGCAATGATTCCCACGAGTGACGCTCACGCAGGCACTGAATTGGGCAGCTTAGAGGTCCGGTGCGTTTTTCCAGCACAGACAACCTGCAGAGTGCAGCTAAGCGAAACTGAAGTGCTTGTGTTTTGTATTTGCAGGTGAGCACAAGTCATGTGTTGATGTATAAACAGAATGATGGTGACGTATAAGAAATGTATTAGAGCAAGGTATTGTCACTAATGTAACGCAACGCTAATGTCGGAGTTTGTGATTTACATGATGTACCTGAACTGGCGTGAAAGGAGCTATTCGGCTGCAAATGGTTAATAACGGGATCGTGAGAGTAGTCTCCAGTTGCTACATTACTAGTTGGATGAGCATGCGAGTGTACAGAATGTTGTAATATGAACATTGGTATGAAAATACTGAGTAAATAAGTACTTTGTTAGCACATGTTCAGTCGCTATGTGAAAAGAGGTCCTGTGCGTTTTTCCAGCACAGACAGCCTGCAGAGTGCAGCTACGCGAAACTGAAGTGCTTGTGTTTTGTATTTGCAGTTGCAAATGAGCAAGTAAAGAGAACGATTCTGAACTCAATGTATGCAACAATTT
>VUQR01035747.1:0-16398 GCA_015108515.1 Hemichromis elongatus
GACATGGACAGTTTTATGGGTACAGTTGTAGCAAACGGTGCACAGAGCCATAGAATAGACATGTGTCCTTACTTCCTCGACCTTGCGGTCTAGTTGAACCCTCTTCTTGAGGGCAAAGGCAGGAGACTCTGGAACAGTTGGATAAGCAACTTTCTTTTCAGGCAGTCCCTGTTGATGAGAGTATTCTTAGAAGCCAGACTCCCACATAACAAAATCTTCCTTTCTGTAATGGAAAAGTTAAACAACAAACTCAGTCTTTCAAAACTCACCACAACTCCTTCCAGAACCTTTCTGGGCAGAGGCTTGGCTTTGAAGTTCTGGGGCTTCTCATCCCCTTCCTGGGGCTTCTTTGTGGCCTGTCTCTCCTGGAGCCTTTTTTCGATCTCCAGCTCAAAGCCTTCAGGTACAGTGGGTTCCTTCACTGCTGGCTTTTTTATGTCCTCTGGACACTCCAGTATCTTCCTGTTCAGCTCCAGCGCCTTGATTTTAAAGCTGTGTTTAAAAGCAGACATTAGTCAATGATCACTACATACAAACGTAACGCTTTCACAGTGAAGTGCTAGGAGCCAAACGGTAAGCTTCTGAGACAGGGACCTATTACTGCCGACTATAGTGGCAAAAACATGTGATGATGTCAAGTAACACATTCCAGCATTTTGGAGCTCTCCAACTGTTACCATGAAAATTAGGCATGAAGTTGTACCCATGCACATACTGGTCCAGGACTCCTAAATATTCTGCTGTATTTTGTACAATAATGGCCATAAAAGAAAGTCCTGCAAAGCCACATTTTCCACGTGTTAGCAAAAGGAGGAAGATGCAAGTTTACAACACCCCATCTGAAACACCCCCTCAATCATCCTAATGCATTTATTACTTCTATGCTATTGTAAGTCATTATTGTCAGAATGTCCTAAATACTACAGCACTGACACAGACTATAGTTAGGACTGCGTCTGTCACCCAGAGGCTTGAATCATGCTGTGATTTGCCTAGGTTGCTGGGGGGGTTTAGCATCCTGCACTGAGTGTTTCTTCTTCCCTCACCTCTTTTTACAAACCACTCTGCATTTAAGCATGCGCACAATTCAAAGCAGGTCAACACGCCAGCATCTAAAGCTGACCAACCATCACACTCCCTCTCAAACACCATCAGATATCTGTTGTCGTCTCATGTTGGAACGGGGCTACATCTGTCCCGGGGTTTGCAGAGGGATAAATATCACAGATACAACATGTTCATGGCAAAGTACAACCAGAAACCACCACACAGGAGAAAGGTGACTGCACATTACAGGAACCTGCTAACAGAAAGTGCTAAGTTTCTCACTTTGCAAGTTTTTCCGCCTCCTCAGCCTCCAGCTCAGCGGTGCACTTAACAGTAGGTGGCCGGCTCCTCTGACGAGTCATCAGGTGTGGGGAGTGAGGCTGAGTGAGCTTCAGGTGGTTCCCCTTTGCTGCGGTGGGTCCTGTCGAAACAGGACGCACATACAATGACAATCTACTCTGCAATAATATTTTTTAAACCCTTATCTAAGATGTGCCACTGTACGCCAGCGTGTACCACACCTCTCTCTTGACTTCTACGACTGCGCATATGATAGCGGGTAGGAGTTCGCTTCTGGAACTGCTCCACCTGCTGGGCCATGGGCACGTATGTATTCAGCTCTTCCGCCTTTCTCTTGTTGCCCGTTGACAAGTTGAAAGGTTTGGGCACTGTGGCACCTTTTCGAGCCTTGGCCTGAAAACAAGTATAATTAGGTGTTATCTTTTTATGTCAGTTTAACTCAATTATTCAGATGTTACTTTTCTTTAAGCTGCTGTTAACAAAAATGAACTTTATAGTGAAATAAACTTGCAATAAAGCAAGTTGGTTATACCTGTGCCAAACTGCTACTTACTGGGGAGGCGGGTTTGCGGAGCTGACTGACAAAGTCCACTTCCTTCTCTGTGCTGCATGAAGCGGACGCCTTCACACGGGTATCTGTACTGAAGTGGAAGTCTTTGGGCACAGTTGTAGACAGGAGCATCTTCTTTGGTGGTGGATCTGAAATGACAGTGTTTTGTAAAAAGTAAAGTAACTTGAACATTTTTAACACCAGAAGTCTAAACTCATCATAACTGCTAACAGGCCTCATTTTGACTTCATCCTGTAACAACAGTGATGCAAAGAGGCTGCTGGTGGTTTGGGAAAGTTTAGGTCCTCTTCCTACACTTGCCAAATCCTCTACTAGGAACCTTGGAGTAACTTTGGACTCAGCTTTGACTTTGGATGCTGATGTTAAATCTCTGGTCCGCTCCTGTTTTTATCATTTAAGAAAGATTGCTGAGCTGAGTCCTGTTGTGTCTGAGCTGGAAACGATCACACATGCATTCGTTTCATCTCGTTTGGTCTATTGTAATTCTTTGTTTACTTGTTTATGCAATGTCTGCTTGGAGCGTCTGCAGGGTGTTGTATCGTTTTATTTTGTTGTATTTGCCCGCGACACCTTAAAGGTTGGTCTGTGAAAATATAGTCTGACATTAAACTAGTCCGTGGGGCAAAAAAGGTTGGAGACCGCTGGTCTACATGGACAAGCACTGACATACATCTCTTACATCCATACATCCCCAGCAGGTCCCTGAGGTCATGTGATCAGGGCTGTCCGTCACACGAGGCTGAAAACTGAAGGTGACAGAGCTTTTGTAACTGTGCACGATCCACCTCAGTTCTGCTCCACAAGCCTGAAGCCCATCGGAGTCAGCTGCTCTGCTCCAGATTTCACCGTTTGATTGGATTAGTTCTCCTTACACTTTACTTGTCGGCTCAGTTTAGCTGGACTCAAATCAGCTGGGCAACCCAGCAGGCCTAGCAACACTTTCACTTTACTTTAGTCTCTATGAGGCCACAGTGACACCTTTGACAGGTCCAACTATACATTCCCCTTATTAAAGAAAACAACAACAAATACACAAAAAAATAATTTTAAGAAACTTGTGAACCAGGCTGATGAAGATGGATGGATTTTTATTTTATTTTAATGCCAAAGGGTCAAATTTAGCCCTTGGCAGCTCTAGAGTTAAACATGGTAAACATGGTAAAGCACCACGGAGTGTGAAATATGTACTCACTCCCAGCTAGAGCAGCCTTGTAGCTGGCCTCATTCTTCTTCCGGTGAAGAGCAACTTCCTTCTGAAGGTTCCTGATACGCTCCAGCTCCAGCTCCTCAGAGGTACTTGGCCTGTGGGTCAGATTTTTAAAGACATTAAACGTACATCTGTAGCCTCCTCTCTCATTTAGAGGTCTCAACATTTCAAAGTTCTCCTCATGTCCGTACTCTTCAAATAAAAAAATCCCAACAACTACACCAGTGAGTCCCAGACGCTGCGCTTGCCTCCATCATCCACCTTCACACATGTCTCAACTCCACTCACAGTAATGGACATGATGGCAGGGTGGGGTACTGTCTTAATCCTCCACATGTGGTCTCCAGTGTCCCATCTCAAATCGCATTATTCATTCATGCACAAGTCATGTACAGGACTGAAAACTATGATCACACTTCTCACAAAACAAATCCCAGATTCTCCATTTGTACCCACTCTAAGACTTCTACAAACACCTGGTTTTCCACCCTCTCCAGACCAATAGCAGCTACACCTCCATCCTACTCAGCCTATTTTTCGCTGCCCCCTCCTGACTTAAAACTGCTCGCTCCACGATTTGCTGAAGTAGGTAAATGTGAGTTAGTTTCACTTTCTCAGTCTATCCAAATGCTGAAAGTTTCCAGTTGAGAGCACTTAAACATTAATTTCAAGTTTCTTTTTCATTGTACATTCATGGAAGAATAAAGGTGTAGGCGTGGTCGTACTCTGTGAATGTGGAAGTGGAAGCTGCTGCTTGGCTCTGATGTTCACTCTTGAGCCGCTCACTCCTGCGGGGACCCAGCCTGGAAGTCAGCTGCCCGAGCCTGGATTTGTGGACAACAGGACATCTACATTAAACTGCTTTAACTGAAAAGTCGAAGAACAAAAGCTAAGATGAAGAGAGGGGATGGTAACTGGTAGAAGTGTGTATGTGCTGGACTCTGAGGTTTTTTCCAGGTGCAAATGAAATGAATGACTGAATACTTACTCTTTAGATTTCTTTGATGGTGGTGAAGCTGGTCCAGCGGCCGACCCTTTGCGCTTTGAAACTCTAAAATAAATGAGAAGCGAAGCCATTATCAAAGCTGAACTGATTACACACAGGTGCTGTTCTATAACCATTGTACTTTTACACAGGGACTGGATCAGACCCCGAAGCTGGAGTGTAAAAGGCAGGGGCCTCCAGCTCCAGGCCTCGAGGGCCACTGTACTGCAGGTTTTAGCTCTTACCCTGCGTCAGCACACCAACCAGCACATGTTGAGGAGGTCATTAAACAATCTGAATCAGCTGTGTTGGAATGAGGACACATCTAAACCCTGCAGGACACAGGCACTTGAGGCCTGGAGATGCCAACCCCTGGTTTAAGGCTAAGGTACTTGGGCGTGGCCCTGAATGACAGACTGGACTGGAGGACCAACAGTGATGCTGTGTACAAGGAGGAAGCCCAGGTCCTTTAGTGCATGCACCAAGATGCTGGAGCTCTACCAGTCTGTGGTACAGAGTGCTGTCCATTTTTCTGTTGTTTGCTGGGGGTTATGTTGCCATAAATAATCTGAATGACTGGATGAGTGTTTCATGAGCGCCATCTCCTGTATACTCCCTCAAAAGTCTGGCAAAACCCAAGAAGTCTTCTACTGTATGCCTCAAGTAGGAAAGAAACATTCTGTGAAAAGGTTCCAAATGGTTACACAAACGTGGCAACTACACCAACTGTACCTGCGTGGCTGTGCAGGGACTTTCACTGGCATGTGTTTTGAACGGGCATCGTTCTGTGTACGACTTTGAGCACCCCAGGACGTGACGATGTTTGCAGGTGGAGATGCAGATATGCAGGGACCTGGAATATAAAAACAACAATTACAGACAGACTCACATTAACCAACGTATGAAGACAGAAGACACGACTCAAGATGCAGGGGGAGGGGGGACTAACCCGAGCTGCCGTCAGTGTTTGTTTGAGGCAACATCGCACGCCCAGGCTCATCACTTGTCAGACGCAGCTGGTCCGGTCTTGAAGGTGTGATGAGACTATCGCTTTCTCCCCCAGAATGCATTTCTGCCCACGAGAGAAAAATGTATACTGAAGTTAGAGAGAATTTCGCTGCCTGGCTCAACAACGTGTCTCACTTCGCACTAAGGTTGGTGGTTCGATCCTTGGCTTCCCCAGTCTGCATGCCAAATACCCTTGGGCAAGATACCAACCCCAAGTTGTCCCCCAATGTGTTCATCGGAGTGTGAATGCTGGTTAGATTGCACTTGAGCTTAGAAGTGCTTGTATGAGTGGGTGTGAATGCGGCGTGTTGTACAGAGCAGAGTCAGAGTTGTACAGAGTCCACAGACATGTGGTCCAGCAGGACCTGTGAGCCATACATGAGTGTGACTATACATTTCATGGAAGACTGGGAACGGAAAACTGCTCGTCTCCAAACCAGCAACTTTCCTCAAGACTACACCAGAGAGCATATAGCTGAAGCCCTACAGGATGTCCTCAAAACCTGGAAGCTCAACCCGACGGGACTGGTTGCTATGACAACTGACAACGGGGCTAATATGGTGGTTCAACTGAATGAGTGGCTGAGGATGCAGTGTTTTGGTCACAGGCTTCATCTGGCCATTGGTGAGTGCAATACTGGATCAAAAAAGAATGCTAGTAAATGAAAAGTTTATGGAGTCACCTGCAAAGCTGAGGATGTCTATAGACCACAAGACAATTATTTTCATAAGTCATATCCAGCGTATACATCTATCACTTATCAAATTCAAACATAAATAAATAAACAAATAAACTATCCCTATTAAATCCAGTAAACTTACTGGAGTGTATTTGTGCTTGTATGAGATTGAAGATTGTGACACTCAATGAAGACTCCAGCTGAGACAAGGCAGAGATACATTTTAAATTACACCCCGAGATTAAAGATACATATACACACACTTTTCAATCATTTGCTGGTGATTTTACCAAGATAGTTTAACTACAACCATTTCTAGGTTATACATTACACAACACATTTTGCAAATATTGTTAAATCTTATGCATCACATCTTCTACAACAGAGATGGATGTCAATTTGCCTTTGAGCGATCTGCCTCTTAACATAACAATGAAAGTGGTTTTAAAAGTTTGTATTCTGTGTGTCACAGGACACGGTATGGATGATGCACGCATTACCCGGCGTATTTCTCTGTGTGAGAAAGTCGTCAGCAGCTCCTCCTACAGCTGGAGGAAGAGAACTGGCTGAAGTGCAACTACAGCTGGGTCTTCCAAGTCACCAGCTAATCACACAGACTGGCTGGGGGTCGAGGCTGCTCCTGATAGAGGGGGTTCTGGAGCAGGAAAGAGCACTTTCTAAAGTCCTCTCTGTCGACATGAAAACCAGACCTCGTGTCCCTACTTGGCACGACATGGAGGCAATTCAGAAAGCTCTGAAACCCCTTCAGGACTTGTGCTACACCTGTTTAACACTAGTCTCCTGGCACATGGAGAGGAGGATAGTGAGATGTGTAAATCCATCAAGACCAGCATTGTGGATTGCCTCAATAATAAATATGCAGATCCATCCACCAGAGATCTGTTGGACATGCTTCTTTTGTGGATGCACGATTCAGGGCGAAATACATCGATGCACTAAAACATAAACTCATCTTGGAGGCAGAGTCTCTGCTCAGCCATCAGGGCTTGTGTTTGTCTGAGCTGCCTGATCCAGCCATGCCTGAGTCTGCAGACCGAGAAGCAGCAGTGGGACACACAGCTAAAAAATAAGAGATCACTAGCAAGCTTCTTCCAGCACAGCCACCAACACTGCCCTCACAAAGAGGGAAGCAACTTTCGAGCTACCTGTTTTCAGTTTGTGTAGAGTGATGCTGACCCTCTCAAATGGTGGTAGGAACATGAAGGTGCCTATCCAGCACTGAGCCGCTGGCCCAGAATTACCTGTGTGTGCCAACACCAGCTCCCCTTCTGAATGGATTTTTAGTTGCAGTGGAAACACTGTAACCTGCCCCAGGGCATCTTTGAAGCCTCATACTGTTGATTGATTAGTTTTCCTGGCACAAAATCTGTAAGCTGTACAGTAGTTGGCCTGGCCAATTGTTTGTGTTCTTTCTCTATTTTTATTGTCACAAAGACGCACTGTCTAAAGGATGGAATTCTGTTGATTTCATTCAATCTGTTTACTGTCTGTTTACAATCTGTAAACCTTTTACGTTTACATTGTAACTGCACAATTGTGAGCTTTTGGTTATGCATGAAAAGAATATTATTTTTATTTTACTCATGGAGCATTATTATTTAATACATGCTGACAATTTATTTCTGAGTATTTTTTCATGTACATCTACAGCTGTGTGTTAATAAACGTTCCTGTATGACATCTGGTACAAGTAGCTTTGACTAAGAACTCTTTTGTTTGGTCTTACTTTATGGGATTAAAAAATATATATCAGGATATGAATTTTGGTCCATATGTAGGGACACTGAAGCTCTTACAATTCATATATAAATATGAAATTCAACAGTAAAATGATAACTTGACTGGTTCAGATATAGCACTTTCTCTCTGAGCACTCTCTACAACTTGTGGCAGTCAACTATTCACACAAGCACCTTTTTCAAGAAATGTCAAACATTTGTACTCTAATGGATGCATCGGAGCAACTCGGGGTTTGTACCTTGCCCAACGATATTTGGCAAACAGACTGAAACTGCCCAGGATCAAAGCACCAACTTTCCAATTAATAGGCGACCTGCTCTAAATTCTCTCTACATTCAAAACACACAGGAGATTTGACCTGCATGACAAACGGACAATTTGGATACAACTGTTAGCCAGTATCCTAAGATAAAGGATAGTGGCAAATGGTAGGAATGAACAAAATGCAGGAACTCCAGCAACACGTAAGGATGGACAGGATGAACAACTTTATCGATTGACCGACGCGTTTCGGCTTGTGGCCTTCATCGGGGTCATAATAAAATATTGTAAAAGTTTGCTTAAATACAAGACAGGAAAAAAATCAAATTAACCCATCAGCTCTTCATAGATAGGTCAGCATATAACAAGCTGGTATTGTCACCACCAAGACTTCTTCAAAAAACTGTTAGTTTTAGGTCTCCATAACATCACCCACTTTCTGTATGCTCAGCAGGGCAGCCTTTACAAATGCATATAGTCAGATAAAGACGTTCAGAGGAGACTTACCGAACCACCGGTCGTCGGTTTCAGCATTTTCCAGTTCTTTGAAATCAACGTAGGACGGGGCGTCAAACTCGTAGCGCTCCGAAGTATCCCCGGACTCGTTCTCGGCCATGAAGCTTCCTTCTACGAAACAAGAAACTACGAAGATTACAAACTTCTACTTATAAACCTTTCAGATAACACCCGTTATATCTGCAACAACCAAACTGAAGTGACTTATATCCACATAAACCACGGCTAGGTTGCGTTCAATGGCTGAGGTTTCTGATGGGAGACTATTAGCCATGACTACACACCAACCTCCCTGGAAAAGGTCAACAGCACTTTTTAACGTCTCTTTCCCTACGAGAATATATTTGTATGTTATGTTATGTTTGTGTGTGTGTGTAATGTCACGTTAGTTATGTAA
Organism: Hemichromis elongatus; assembly: GCA_015108515.1. Lineage (NCBI taxonomy): Eukaryota > Metazoa > Chordata > Actinopteri > Cichliformes > Cichlidae > Hemichromis > Hemichromis elongatus. Next base: position 8,734 of record VUQR01035747.1, read on the forward strand.
TTACGGTTCCGAGTCGCTCTTTCGTCATATAGGTTATAATATAAACGGTAACATTGCCGAGACAGAAACAACTAGCTAGCTAATGTTACATACGTGTTCACAAGAAGCTACTATTAACAGGAATCGAAATACAAGCTTACCCTATTATACAAATAACAATATGCAACACTAAATAGCGCTTACTTAAAAACTATATCTGAACATAAAGTAAGAATAAGAAATGTAAATGAGTGCAAACACTCACCGTCTTTGCTCGCCACGACTAAATGAATAACAAACAAGCCGCGCAGCGCTCAAAGGAAGCGTTTAAATTTTCCACCAGTTTGAACCGGCCAATCACAAGCGTTGTATTCGCCAACTTGTCATTTATTGGCTAATGCTATGTAAAACGTATTACGTAAACACGTGATCACAAAACTTCAAATTTGCGTGATTGTACAAATTTCTACAGCGATGTGTGTAATTCTGCTCTAGTACTCTCAAGAATATTGAATATACGTAAATTGTTTTTATTAGAAATACACACCACAAGTAATTAAATTCGGCGTCACAAACTGAATCATACAAAATAGTTAATATGTGACTTTCTTTTCGTTAGCTTAAAGATCGTTAATTAGGCAGACCTTGATTTGTGTTAGATGTGTTATAAACAGTGTAAACGGATACATTCATCAACTAAAGAAAATTACAATAAGTGATGGAACAAGAAAAAAATCAGCAAACGTTACAGTTACATATCATGATGTCAGTGTATGATAGCACATGGTATTAAATTAATTCAATTAACAAATTAACAAAGCTTTACACAACTAATTCATAAAATACTAAAATGCATGACTGATTTTGTTCCTTCTTATTTTTCTTGTGACCATGACATTTTCCAAAAGTAATGCATCTTCTTTTTAATTTAGTCCTCATCAAAATCAATGAAATGTTTCATCACGCACATCTTTAACAATCCTAGTGAGTATCCTCCTTACAGAGTTGCTACATCCATTCAGAGTAACTTTGTAGTTCAATACAAGTTCAATAGCTGATTTGCAGCCTGTAGTATTTGCAATAATACAGGCTGGGTCTCCAAAAGCAGACAAATCACAGTTCCTCCTTTCCACAGAATGACTCCTCTCCAGACATGAGGTCAGCCCACTAGTCCATAGGAACTTTAAAACATCCTCAGTTTTTTCCTTCTTGGTTCTTGACATTATAAGGGAACTTCCTGTTTCCACAACCTGGAAACATGAAGGTACCATCGACTGTGAGGTATTACAAGGTTCAGCTGGAGATTGCTAATCACAGTCTTGGAGAGGATGATGATGATGATGATGATGAAGTTATTTACACTGATCAGCCATACCTTTATGGCCACCTGCCTAATATTGTCACAACTGGATATGTTAACATAGGTGACATATTGAACACAATGGAGAGCATGATTTGAACTTTATTGTAAAAAACAAAAACAATATGAAGTATTTTGACACCATTGTGATTTCTGTCTGACTCTATGTTATATTAGTACACTTTCAGTGAAGCGGACATCCCGACAGTAAAAACCATCTGCTGTCAGTATTTGAGCCTAGCAGTCAGTTTGTGGTTAGTCACCTGGTTTCTGAGGTCTCCAGTCTAGTAACTTCATTTTGTTTTTTCCAGAACAGATGAATTATATTACACATGTGATTTTAGTGGATCACAATTATACCCGTGACTTCCTCATAGTCTGTTTAGCCATGCAAAGTTTAAAAAGTATGATGACTTGTCCATGACAACTCTGTCATCTGAGCATTTCTCTGCTTCAACTGGATGTGTTTTCGGCCATAGGACAATAGTGTGATTTTTACACAGTTTAAACTGCATGTGTAGTATTATCTATGAAAAAATAGGTGTAGTCTGGTTTGTTACCTGTTCATAGTTGGTGAATTCTACCATCAAATCAGAAAAGGACAGTTTGATTATCACTGTCTTGCTGAAAACCTGTCACACTGTTGCTTTTTTGCACTCTTTTAGAACACGACACTATTTAGTCACACTTGAACGGCTATCTGAATAAAATATAATCTGGCTGCGCTGTGTTACTGGAATAAGAGCAGGCGTAATATTAGCTTAATGAAGAAAATGTATTCCATTTCCATTTTAGTATTATTTGATTGTTTTTGTGCATACCTTCCTGCCACATATATACTAAGACGACACAGGTAAGTAGTGGCTAAGTCACTGCTCCATATGAAACCCATGGGACACGTAAGTAACGTAAGACTTACATTTACAACATAGACTTCTGCTATTTAGGGTTTAAAGTTATTCTCTCTGTATGGATAACACATTCTGATTGGTTTGATTGTGAGAGATGACCTGTAGACATCCAACATGTTCCCTTTTTTTGTAAACAGTAACAGAAAAAATATTTACCATTGCATAACCAGCACACCATTTAAATGCAAATGGATTTAATAATTAAGATTTAATTTAATAGTGAGCAGAAAAAGTCTGTTATTATTCACATTATAGCAGGTAAGATTTAATAAGCTGCACTGCAGGTTAACACTAATGAAACGAATTCACTTTGTAACTAGATATGATATTAGATCCTCATAAAGGAGAAAATGGTAAGGTTAGTGTCCTCTGCTTTCCACAGATTTGCTTTGTGGAAGCAAAGAGAATGTTTTTGCAGGTTTGTGTTCTGGATAAAGATTTATTTCGTTCTATTTGAGGATGCTGAGGATAACCATCAGGCAATGTGGCTGATGATCCTGGGAATCTTCACCGTTAAGAAGGAAAGTGCAGAACCCACAGATGACCTTGAAGATGTTGGAATAATCATTGAATGCGGCGAAGTGCTTCATGACCTTCATAACATTGCTAATGCAGTCGCCTCATTTACTCACTGGTCTTAAGCTACAGTTGAGTTACATGAGTGCAGACAAGAAATTAATAATAATAATAATAATAATAATACATTTTATTTACGAAGCACCTTTCAAGACACCCAAGGACACTTTACAATAGAAAAAACACATAATAGAACAATGATAAAATTAAAGCACAGGATACACTGAACAAACAGTGGATTCACAGTGAATATGCAGATTTGAACAGGTGGGTCTTGATTTGGGATTTAAACTGGGGGAGAGAACCAAGATTTCTTATATCGGGGGGTAGAGAGCTCCACAGCCTGGGAGCAGAGCAGCTAAAAGCTCTACTTCCCACGGTGGTGAGGAGGAAGGAAGGCACAGAAAGCTGGATAGAGGAAGAGCATCGAAGTGAGCGGGCAGAACAGGTAGTGCTGAACAGGTCAGAGAGGTAAGGAGGTGTGAGGTTGTGAATGGCCTTGAAGGTGAGCAGAAGAAGTTTATATATTATTCTGAATTTCACAGGGAGCCAGTGAAGCTCCTGGAGGACAGGGGTGATGTGCTGGTAGGAGGGGCTCTGGTGATAATGGGAGCAGCAGAGTTCTGAACCAGTTGAAGCTTATGGAGGGATTCGTAAGAAAATGTAAGAAAACAGAGGAGCACTGAAAGACTGTTTAGTGTAACCTTGACATGGGACTGCAGAACACTTGGACGAGTGTTTCTGTACCCGACCATCAACAGAACTGGAATGTTTTGGATCCACACATTGAACCACTAATGGTCTTTGGAAATGATGTCTGAATATGTTTTAGCAAATTGTTCATAAATGTTGGCGAGGGAAGAGGAAAAAAAAAATGATGTCATGGTGTTTCTCTAGCAGCTCCAGGTTTCCACCCCCGGGTGGAGCCTCATTAGCCCACCTATTGTCCACACCTGTTGGTTAATTAGCTGGCGGTATTTAAGACCAGCGCTCTCACAAGTCTTCACCAGAATGTCTGCTAACCTTAGTGCCGGGCCTTCAAGTTGTGTACAGCTCGTGATTCATGCTCGTTGTGCTTATTGTTTTTGTGTCACAGTACCTCTCGGACCACTCCATCATTCAGATCAGCTGCTCCACCTGCCTGCCCCGCTGTCATCACCTCTGATCCTGGAACACTCTGGACTCTCTGGATCACAGCCAAACGGACACTCACCCGGAGCCTCCTGGCAGTGTCCCCCCATTCATCCTCCGACCTGCTCACAAGTAAAGCAGAAACTTGTTACCACCTGTTCACTGGTCTTACCTCCTGAAGCCCACCTCACACCTGTCTCCTCTGTTACAGAGCTACTGACACCAGTATTTTCTGTTTCTCCAAAACCTGGTATGTGTAGTTCCTTTCTGCTACAGAGTCCATTTGTTGTTGGTTTGCTCTTTAAATAGGATTTGACAATATTAACACAGCACCAGAAACTCACCAGCTATAATCTTATTAATGTGAAAGTGAAGTGAACCACTTTTTCCTACTTATTTGCTCTTTAGTGTAAACTGTTAAACATTAAGCCCAATAAAGAAGAAGGGAAACGTTTATTGATAGTCAGAGGTTTGGATATCTGTGTTTTATTGGTAATTAATGATCCACAAAACTATAGTGCTGTAATTTGAATTTACTTAACTACACTGTGTGGAAATTGTTGACATATGCTGGTTTAGTAAATCAACTACCAGTTAAAACAAGTTAGGTCAAATATGTTCCAGTGATTGCCACATTAATTTAAGTTGGAGCTGCAAAATATTGTTTGATTGGTTTTACTAAATAAAATTAACTAACTTATGTAAATAGAAATGAATTAAGCATAATTACATATTTTTATGTCTGCATTAATTAACACATAAGTATTTTTTTATTCATCTTTAGACATGTAAAGAATATAAATACTTACTTAAAATCCTGATTGAGGTTGTCATAATTCATGCATGACAGGGTTAAATAACAAGAATTACAATGAAACACGCCATACATGGACAGTAACATTAAATGACCAGCATATGGCAGCCCATGAGTGACACATCAGATGTTTATGTGCAAGTATACCATCAACACTGACATGAATACAAGAAAATAGCCTTTGAATAGCTGTCCACTGTAGTGACCACTATGCGTGAAAGGGTTAATTAGATGAACACAGGCCTATTACTTAATTCAAAGCTGACCAGATAAGGTTGGAATTACCTGATTTGCTTATGTTAGTTACACATAAGTCACATATTGGCATCTTTATAGTCATTTAGAATTATGAAGAAAAAAAACTCAGCTTAGTGGAAATTGTTGACATAACTGTATTAAGAAAAATGAATAAATTATTTTGAAGTAGATCTTGAGTAGATTTGTTTGAAGATTTAGGAATATCCAATTTCTTTGCTTTGAGATATTTTGGGCTGTTTTTGCAGTACATTTTGGTTTCTCATGGATTTGCTCTGTTAAATGCAGTCCAATAAAGACCAAATACATTCACTCTCTGAATTTCAGCAGAGATTAGAGTACCTGTGCACTTCTGAATTCATCCTGCTGCAGTCAGCAGCAGTCAGATCATCTGAGGGGATCCAGTGACCTGACTCCATTTGAGCTATTACAATGCTTTCATCATAGCATATAATGTGGAATATGCATGGGCGGTCCTAGCCTGTTTAATGCCCTGGGCGAACTTCCTCTGGCACGCCTCCCCTTCCGACGTGTGCTGAATACAGTCCAAAAGATTTAATAAGCTACGCCACTGTCTACTGTTTACTATCATAGCATAGTGGCTTACAAACATAAACAGAAGTTTTTACTATCTGTACGAATTAATGTTATCGTGTTGTATCTCTGTTGTGGCCAGTGCTATCCTCTATGCTGTTGCACGCTGGGGCAGCAGGTTGAGGGTCATTTCCCTCCAAAGCACAACAACAGCACTTCCTGTGAAGTGCCCCCCCCCCGAACACCCAGTAGGGTCATTCCCTAGTCCAGAACCCTTGCTTTAATCAAACGTCCAGAACGGCTGAACCGGGGAGGTGGAGAACTGGCTGAGGGGAAATGAGCCTGAGGACCAGGCTGGCATGGGCGGACAGGAAAAGCTGAAGATAACTTGGTCCCTGCCAGGTGGGGGTCGCTCTCAGAGGAAGAAGCCCAGGTATCAAGTCCAGAAGAACATGTGCGGGCTTAAGTCTGTCAATGGAAACAACCTTCTGCCGACCCCCAAAGTCCAAAAGAAGATGCTTCCGGTCCAGCTGAATAACCCTAAACGGCCCGTCATACAGTGGACGCAGCGGAGGCCTATGAGCGTCATGCCTGACGAAAACAAACTGCAAAGAGTCCAACGACTTCAGAATGAAAGTGTTGGGAAGACAATGGTGCACTGGGCCAGGAACAGAAAACAAGTCTCTTTGGGGACGGAGAGACAGGACAGAGGTATCGAAGCATGGGGGCGGGCTCTCGGGCAAGAGTTCCCCAGGGACCCGGAGGGGCTGGCCGAGGACAAGTTCAGCCGGGGAAACCCCGAGGTCTTCTTTAACTGCGCAGTGCAAACCCAGTGAAACCCACGGAAGGCGGTCAACCCAGTTGCCATCTGTAAGAGAGGCACGGAGCGCAGCCTTAAGTGACCAGTGGAAACGCTCGCACATCCCATTGGCCTATGGGTGGTATGCAGTGGTTCGGTGGACCTTGACCCCCAGGCCGTCAGCCATGGCAGACCAAAGCTCTGGAACAAACTGGGGGCCCCTGTGTGAGGGGGTGGGGGGACCGAAACGCGAAACCCACGTTGACAAAAATACCCAGGCCACCTCCGCTGCTGTAGTGGATGCCAAAGGCACTGCCTCAGGCCAGCGGGTTGTGCGGTCCAGTACAGTTAAAAGGTGTGTGAAACCTTGTGACTGCGGCAGAGGACCAACTAGATCCACGTGCACATGATCAAAACGCCTCCCTGGAACACGGAAGGATTTGAGGGGCGCCTGAGTGTGCCTATGGATCTATCGTGTTGGCATGGGATGCACGCAGCTGCCCAGTCTTTCACTGACTTACGAAGTCCCGGCCAAACGAACTTAGAGCTGACCACCTTGACCGAGGCCCAGATGCCTGGATGAGAGAGGGCGTGTACCGAGTAGACAACACGACAATGCCACAAAAGGGGAACTACAGGACATGGATGGCCGGTGGAAACATTGCGAAGCAGGCTAGGCCTGTCGTGCCACATGGGTTTGTCTTCCAGAACAAGGGCAGACCGAAGGGCAAGGACATCCGGGTCCGCACACTGGTCAGCGGCCATTGCATCAAAGTCAGGGGTCCCCAATCCCAGTCCTCGAGGGCCTGTGTCCCTGCAGGTTGTAGATCTCACCCTGGGTCAACACACCTGAATCACACGATTAGTTCATTACCAGGCCTCTGGAGAACTTCAAGACATGTTGAGAAAGTAATTTATCCATTTAAATCAGCTATGATAGATCAAGTATACATTTCTGACCTTCTTGACTTCCGGTTTGAGTGAACGCTGCCGCGCCTGGCTGCCGCGCCTGGCTGCCGCGCCTGGCTGCCGCGCCTGGCTGCCGCGCCTGGCTGCCGCTGCTCACCGGTACTTTTTCGATTTATTGGATTATTTGGATTCTGATTCTGATTTAAACAAACAGGTATATTCTCACCCTGAACCAGATCAATCTCTGCCAGGGATGGATTTGCAACGTTTTGTCCTCATCCTTTGCTACTCCAGCTAAATGTGCTCTTCCCAGTGAGCTGCACTAGCTTAACTGTCTAAGCTATTTTGCCTACCCGTTCGTCGCTCCAACCGGCTCGGCTTCTTTTCCTCCTCCTCA
>VUQR01035748.1:0-27838 GCA_015108515.1 Hemichromis elongatus
CATATATACTTTTAAAAAGGAGAGTGTAAATGTTACTGGACATTCTTGTGTAATTGCCACTGAATAATTTATGTTATACTTTGTTATTGCTACAAAAGAATATTTATTTTATTATTATTTTACATTTACAACTTGTTTTTTTCTGGGGTCCTCGTGGCCCCCCATCGAGGAGCAGTAGGCTGTGGATCTCTTAAGATCTCACTGTTGGGTTTGTAAGGTCACGCTACTCCTACATTTCTGTCTTGTTCAAAGATAAGATATAAAACAAAGTTCAAAGCTAATCGACCTGTGTGTTCTCCTTTTTTAAAAATAAGAATCGATAAGAGAATCGATAAAGAATCGAATCGTTAAAGAGAATCGAAAATGGAATCGGAATTGTGAAAATCTTATCAATACCCATCCCTAATTGTGACAGTATTTTTTTTTTACCAGATATGACCTTGGACAAAAATTTCACAAAGGAAACTTCACAAAGACGCAACTGTATCATCGGGAAGTGATAAAAAGCCCAAAATTACCAACAACTATAACCAAAACAAAGGAGAAGTTGACTTTTCTTATTTTTCATTTTATATTAAAGGTCTATTGCTGAAAAAAAAAACCCTTTTTTTGTCTTTTCTTGATGTAAATAACTATGGGTCAAAATTGACCCGTAACACCATCGATGCCATTTTAGTTATTAATATTAAAATGAAAAAAAAATCAATAAAACAAATTTAGTTAAGAGCTCTGTCTTATACCCCTCAATAATAGCCATGTAACACAAAAACCTTTTATTTATTAATGTGATTCTCTTGAGGTTAATTTTATTATTTTTTTAATTGAAATCGAGGGGTATACTGACAAAAAAAGAGATCCACACCAAAAGTATTAAAACCAACATTTTTATGGATAAGGAAGCCTAACAAGGTAACCAGGGGATGAGAAACAAATTGGATGATAACCTATTGTTTTTAGTGTATTTTATAGCTGATTTAATGCATGGGTCAAACCGACCCGTTAACATAAGAGATGATAACAGAAAGCTAACACAAGAGGAGGGTTAAAACATTATGAACAAGTTTTAAAAGTATGTGGGAAAGGCAGTTTTTTTTTTCCCTCCAGGACCCTTTCAAAGGTCAACCGGTGCTATTATAAGTCATCTTTGACTTTGTGCCTTTATGTATAGTTCCTGGGACACTATGCACATATATATCTGTTTTAGTTTTTGCTGCAGTTGATAAACTGTACCTCAAAAATGAAATTATCAAGACATGCAAAATACATTTTCTGTGGTTGAAAACTATTTTGTGAAGCTATTTTTTGCATTTACAATTTTGAGGGATATACCTTTGACATGTCTGACATTCAAAATGTGTACTAAAAAATAAATAACACAGGCTTTCTTGGTTTATTGTACCTTTTTTTTTATTATAGTTACTATGGACTTTATCATACATATTAATGTCATTTGGGATATAAAAGTTGTATTGATGCATAGCAACTTGAAATACTCCAAAATCTTTAAAGTGTAGCTCAGTGAATATTCTTGATTGTATACTTGAATGATTTATAGGCAGTTACTGTTGTTATTCGATTAATTTTATTAAAATAGTGCAAAATCACATCAGCAGGTGCCTCAAGGCAAGCAAAATAAAATTGAATAAAAAGAAAATAGAATTGAATTCAATAGTTCATAGATTTGGTTTACTTGCAGAAGATCTTTAATTCAAGAACAAGAATAGACACGCCCAGCACCAGAGGGTCACAAGCTGAGTGTTCAAAGGGCATCTGGCAGCACAATGCACTTTTTAAAATACATATTTATACTTTTCCAAACTGCAGGTTCTGGTGAAGGTGATCGTTTCTGAGGTGGCTGAGAAGAACCATTCCTATCTGGATTTGGTCAAAACACCTCAGCTGAGGAAGATCACGCTTGTCTCTGGATTCTTCTGGTATCAAGTCATTCTTCAAAGGCACTGCTTGCTACTGTTGTCATTTCATGTATCTGTGTGTTTTCATTCTATGTTGCTGAACCTCCAGGTTTGCTGTTGCTTTCCTGTACTATGGGATTAGTTTCAAGATATCAGGTTTTGGCGTCAATATCTACCTCACTCAGTTCATTTATGGTGCCATTGAAGTTCCTGCCAAAGTCTTCGCCTTCTTCATCTTGGACTGGATCGGTCGACGAAATGGCCAGGCGTGGTTTCTAATCATAACAGGATCTCTGATTGGAATAAACACATTCATTCCTCTAGGTTAAATAACTTCCTGCCTTATTTGCACTTAAAGTAAATGAGACTTTCAGACCTCTCTGTGTTTATGTAGCTTTAGTTAGCTTCATAAATCCACTCAGAGTTTCCAGATTTCTTACACATCTTTGATCTGTTTCTTGCTCAGATTTCTCTGTGCTTCGTACATGCATTGCTGTTGTGGCAAAGGGTTTCTCTGAGGCAGCATTCACCACCGCATTCCTTTATTCAGCTGAACTCTACCCAACTGTCCTCAGGTATAACCCCTTGAGGGTTCTGGAACATCACCATTTAACCTACAGTGCTCTTTTTAGTTACAGATTTTATGCAGTAAATGGACTTTGTGATGCAGCATTAAAATCTTAGTTCTTGGTTGTGTTGTTGGACAGGCAATGCGGTATAGGTTACACATCGTGTATCTGTCGAATTGGGAGTTCCTTGGCTCCACTGATCATGCTGCTGGATGATGTCTGGTATCTTCTGCCCCCTGTGATCTTTGCTGGAACTGGAATTATCAGCGGCAGCTTGGTCTTCCTGCTCCCAGAGACGCTCAATATCTGTCTGCCTGAAAACATTGTTGATGTTGAAGAGGGAAGGTATGGTATAGACAAGACAGCAAGAAAGCAAATAAGAGAGGGGCTGGGAGGGTGGGGGGAGCTCCCTTACTTCTATTCAAAGTCATGAGTTAAATTTAATATAAATTATCTGTATTCTGAAAGTACTTTATTGCTATCACACCATAGACATAAACACAAACAGACCAAACCTGTCTCACTGCCAAGGTCATCAGTAGGTCATTTCTTAAAGAGTCCATGCTGCACAAAGTGCTTAACAATGTCAATTAGGGATGGAAATTCTCCTCTTTGTGGTGATCAGTGTTGGTGTTGTTACTCAAAAAACTCAAAAAAGCCGACAGCATTAAGCGAAGATAAATACCAGAGAGAGAGACAAAGAGACTTCAAAGAAATCAAAACAGTTATTCGACTTTAGAAACATGAACAATTGAAAACGGAGGCTGCAGCCTGACTGCTCATCGGTTTGTTCCCTGTTGAAGTTCAGGGCCTGGCTGCTGGGCTGGGGTCACTGTGTCCACAATTATTAGGCAAGTTGTATTTTTGAGGATTAACTTCATTATGGATCAAGTGAATGTTTAAGAATGTAAAAGTAAGGTTTTGTCTTTAAGAGAAAACCTCACTTCAGATATTCTGTCTTCAGATATTTCTTGGCCCAGTCTTGACGTTTCAACTGGTGTGTTTTGTTCAGTGGTGGTCGGGTTTCAGCCTTCCTTACCTCGGCCATGTCCCTAAGCACTGAACACCTTGGACTTCTGGACACTCTGGGTAGGCTGCAGTTCAGGAATATTGCAGCACTGGAGGATTATGGGTTCCTGGTAGCTTCACATTTGATTCTTCTCAAATCTTTGGCAGTTAACTTGCCTCTTTTTTTTCTCACTACATTTCTTGCGACCCTGTTAGCTATTTGCAACAAAACATTTGACGTTTCTGTGGTCACGTTCAATATCTTTGCAATTTCAAGAGTGCTGCATCCTTCTGAAAGACAATTTTTGACTTTTCAGAGTCCATTAAATCTCTTTTTTGCCCATTTTGCCTAAGAAGCTGTCTAATAATTATGCACACTTTTATAATAATAATAATAATAGATTGCATTTATATAGCACTTTTCAAGGCACCCAAAGCGCTTTACAATTCCACTATTCATTCACACACTGGTGGAGGCTACAGTTGTAGCCACAGCTGCCCTGGGGCAGACTTACAGAAGCGAGGCTGCTATATCGCACCATCGGCCCCTCTGGCCAACACCAGTAGGCGGTAGGGTAAAGTGTCTTGCCCAACGACACAACAACCAGGACAGAGAGCTGGGGGATCGAACCGGCAACCTTCCGGTTACAAGATGAGCGCCCCTGATGAGCGAGTGTTTATACACTCTCTTTATATAGAGTGTTAATCTCCTTAGGCCACACCCTCACTCATTAAGCAACTACAGATCACCTGATATACTTAAATCCAATAAGCACTTAAGTTTATACAGCTTGAAGTTGGATAATATGTGTAAAAATTATGATTTGGCCAAAATACCCACTTGCCTCATAATTGTGCACACAGTGTATTGGGTTCTTGGCTAGCTTAGTGTTAGTATGCTGTCTGTGCAAGTGTTTACAAAGACTGAGGGCTGACCTAGAGCAGCATAATGCTGCTGTTTCTGTTCTGGGCCTAGTTTGGACTTTACCACTGCACTCTTCTCCTTTATGCAATAAAAATCAAAGCGGGGTCAAAATATCCACCTTGCAGACTGTGACACTATTTTCCTCCTCAGCTGATTATAATACAAGTGCAAGGGATAAGGTTGATAGGCAAGCAGAATTGAACTACTGGGAACCACTAGTTGATGCCCTTTTATTATATTTCGCCTGCCCAGACTTTAAAGGCCACTTTTGACAAGTTATTGACACATACTATAATTTGTTAAGAAAAGTAGAAAGTAAAAAAAAAAAAACGTTGCTGTCTTAAATTACTGATGCTTTTTTTTCCTCTTACCAAATGAGAAAAAAAAAGATGTTTTTCTCTGTTTTTCTTTTCTATGTAGACACAGGCAGGTTGATGCCAAGGAGGAGGCAGAGACTGAGCTGGTAAGCAGAACAGAGGCAGCAGCATCGAAAGAAGACTCATCGGCTGCTGAACAGCGGAGAAGACATTCTTTTTGATGCTTCTGGTTCATTAACAAATGAATTATTGCTCTCTATGGGGAGTTTACAGACTAGTGACTAGTTTGTACTGAACTTCATTTTGACCTCATATTTTCTCTGTTAGGACTGTTCAGTAAAATATAGCATGCATCAAGTTTGTCATTTTAATGTTTCAAGCCTTGAAGTCTAATGTCAAAACTGTCAACCAGCTGCTACTGATATTCAGCTTTAATGTGCCTAATGTTAAGAGTTTTTGAGAAGCAGCGCTCCCTGCACTCAAAACACTTCTGTTTACGGTTGTCTTCATGGATTTGTTCTGTGTTCCTGGTACACCAGTCTCATCTGCACTTGACTTTTGTCTTTCCATGTTCCCCTTTCTGCTCCTCCAGTTCTCCTCTATGTAAAGTTAACCCTTGTTTCTCTTTCAGTCGCTTCTGCTTAAATTGCAGTAACTGTGGCGTTCTGTGACTCTTGTTGTGTTTACTTTACTACTCATCATGTGTGTAGCTACAGCTGTGTGTCCCACCTGCTGCCTCTCCTCTGATTGTCCTGCATGTATATGTTTATTATTGTCCACACTCCATGATGTGGAAGAGGTGCTCTTTTTATTATTTTTTCCATTTAATTTAAACACCTCCAGCCCCTTACTGTAGTGTTTCCAGTCAAAATTGACCAGTCTGTTTTAACAGCTCTTAAAGAGCATAACAAACATTTTTCACCAGCAAATTCAGTTCAGTGGGTCATTCACATGGGTGAGTGTGTGAGTGAGTGGGTTCCCATTCATTTCCTATGGCAGTCGCTTTTGACCGGGAACACAATAGATGTAACAAGATTGATTAAAAGACTCAAAATTCAATGATAGAGGCGCTCATCACTTTTATATGCTCAAGTGCAGAGTTTGGAGGATGTCACAAGGCCTTGAGGCAATCAGATGTAAAACACAATATTTATGAGTGTTTTAAGTTGCAAGTTGGTTATATTTGACCCAAACACGACAGGAAGGCTATTAGTGTTTCACCAATAGTGATCTACCATATATGACATTCCACCAATAGTTTCTACTGATGGAACAGGTGAGATTGAAAGAGATTCAAGTCCCTCTAACATCCAAACTATGTTAAAAGTGATACACAGCGCTAAAAGTTTATCTATATGGGATTTTACTAACAGTAGACTGTTTTCTTCTTACATATGGGCAAATGAATATAAAAAAGGGTCCCAGGAGCATTTGGAGTTCTTCCCTTAGTCTCCTGCAAGAAGAAGAAGAACAGAAGATCAGATCTAAGAGTTCACAGTTAGAAATTTCAGCAGAGATGCAAAAGGGATCAACCGCTGACTAGACTGTGAGCTTACAATTTGGTTCTGGCTTTTTCTCTGCTCATTTTCACTGTGTTAGATTATATATTCAAGAGGATAAAGATTTCCACTGTTGGAAATGTGGATTATAACTTTGAGAACATTTGTATTTCCACTGTATTCCTGAGGGACGCTGCTTTCTTGTTGGACTATGGTCACACGGAACAGAGATAAGAGCATCTACAGCCCTGGATGTGCATGTTCTCTCCAAGCTCCTTCCTCTCAAGATCAGAATTAGAAATCAACATTAGCTAAGAGTAGGTTAATTAGATAAGTATAAATCAAGTGATTTGATTATGTGATTATTATTATTATTTCATTTGGCTTTTGTCTTGCTCTTGTTAAATAACTTCAATAAAATATCATACATTCAAAAAATCTTAATTGTGGACATTTCCTTTTAACCTGTAGCCAAGTACAGGATAGGGTAGGGGAAGTTCAAATAAAATGAAGAGAGTGGGCCAATAGCTAGATTTGTAGGAGGGCTAAAGTGAGTTGCGTAGAGAAGAACCACTGGAGCCACAGGTACAGTTGCTTTGAATTGTATTAAACTGTGTAGCAACAAATAAACAGCACTTCAAAACATAAAATACAATACACAACAGCAATAATAATACCCCAGAATCCTATCTGAGCTCAGATATGTCAGTCCTGCCAGCTTAATAGTCAGTGTTCAGTCAAGACGTCCATTAAATCTCTTTGTTGCCCATTTTGCCTGAGGGAGAGAAGCTGCCTAATAATTATGCACACCTTTATATAGAGTGTTGATCTCCTTAGGCCACACCCGCCGGGAAAGAAGCTGGGGTTTTGTGAGTGGAGAAGTGTTTCAGTGCGTTGATTGTAATCGAAGTTGTGGGTAGTGAGCGAAGTCAGCAAAGGAGGCGAGAAGCTGGAGACGGCGGCCAGATCGTGCTTGGGCAAAAGAGGAAGGATTGCAGCGGCGTCTGCTGGCAAAATTGGAACAATGCAAAAACTTCAAACCTGGTTGGCAGTCCACCCTTGGCGGCAGTTGAGCACGACTGTTCCATGAATGGGTCAGCTGTGGGCAGCTGGAAGACTTTGTTGATTTAGATGATGATGAGGAAATGCCTCTGGAGCAAATGCAAAGTGAGCAGATGAGGGAAAAGCATAAAAGAGGTGGGTAAACATGGTCATTTATTCTTTATATTGTCCCAGTTACTTATTGTCAGCAAAGTCGATATGCGACCCTTCTGTCTTCAGACATCAGAGTTAAACAGCAGACTAACAGCCTACATTCATTACAGATGAACAATGAAGTCGTTTGTCCAAAGCAGCCACTGTAGCTAGCATCGTGCACTTGAACTGGGATGTGTAAGAAAACAGAATTCAGTTGACTGATATTTTATATACTATAGCTTAGAGTAAAGCAGTTCTAATCAATTAATTTTCTACATCTATAACATGACATTATTGCGCTACTGTTTAAATTCTCACATTAAATCACTTTTTTTTGGAAATAGCAGCTAAATGTGTCTGAAAGCAAACATGGCCATTTTTACACAAAGACACAATATGACACAAACAGACCTGAGTGCAGATGACATGTTGGATTTATTCCAGTCTGCATGTTCTGAGGGCTCTAACAAGACAAAGCATCAATTAGACAATGGGATTTGATTCTGCTGAGATGCACCCTAAGCGTTTCCACGCTGCCTGTGTGCTATAGATGGGAAATACCACAGCCACTGAAGGAGCTGCTCAGGGCTGTCAGAGTCTCCTGCATGGGGTGGGAGATGTTGTCCAACAGGGATGACAGCTTAGCCACCGTTCTCCTGTCACTCACCACCTCCACTGGGTCTAGGGGGCATCCTAAAACAGAGCTGGCCCTGAGAATGAATGACAGTCATGACTTCGGTCATCGGGAGGGGTAAGGGGGAGAAGGAGTGTAGAAGTATGAAGTGAGTGTGGACAGAATGGTTTATCGGGGGACTGGGTTCAGTAGAAAGCTGTGGGGAAGAAGCTGTTCCTAAACCTGCTGGTTTTAGTCTGAAAGCTCCTGTAGCGCCGTCTGGAGGGGAGGATGCGTGCTCGGCATAGACATCTCTTCCTGTGGACATCCTCAATGACAGGAAGTGGAATCCCTGTGATGTGTTGGGTGGTTTTCTCCACCCGCTGCAGTGCCTTGCGGTCAGCAACAGAGCAATTCCCACACCAGACTGTGACACAGTTGCTCAGGTTGCTCTCAATCACACAGTGGTACAGGTTACCTAGTATGTCAGCAGACAGGTGGTTCTTCTTCAGTTTCTTCAAGAAAAAGAGGCGCTGATGGTCCTTCTTGGCCAGGCTGGAGATGTTAGTTGACCAGGACAGATTCTCAGAGATGTGGGTCCCCAAAAACCCTGAAGGGTAAAGGGTGTTGTTGCCGCTCCTTCTTTTTTCCACAGCATTAGTAATATGTTTTGTATGGCTGGGTGGCTGTGGCACAAGGGTAGAGTGGGTCGTTTACCAATCAGAAAGTTGGTGGTTCACTTTGAGATCTCTGTTAGAGTAGAAATATAGTATATAAGTACCAGTACCAGTTTCTCTCAATTGCTTGGGTGCAAATCTCGTATCAGAAAAGTCATTCTATTCTACCCTCTCTGCAATTCTCAAATCAGTAACACGTCCCCACTAACACTAGCCTTTCTTATTGTTTTTGTACACACGGCTAATTTTTCTACACACGCTTCAATGCTAGAGAAATGTTGGTGCTGTTGCTGCACACCTCATCTATAACTTTCCTGACTGCTGTCCAGCACTGAATTAGTTTTTACAGTCAAATTACTTCAGACTTAAATATGTATGAAAAAGCTCAACTAAGTGAGAGTAATACTGCATACACTGCGGTAACGTGTGCATTCATCTACCACTTAACTCTGTACACTTAGGTACATTAGGTACACCGCATTTTGCCCTCAGAGCTGCCGTAGTTCTTCTTTGCATCACACTGTTTGTCAGATTTGTTGTTTTGTCATCCAAATTTCCTCTTGCACCACATCCCAAGGGACTGTAGAGGTCATTGGGGTACAGCATTTTTCCATGCTTTTCTTGTCCAGTTTCAGTCGATCATTGTGAACTGTAGCCTCAGTTTTATGGTCCTAGCTAAAGGAGTGACACCTGTTGTGGTCTTCTGCTGTTGTAGGTCATCTGTGTCATGTTCGATGTGTTGTGTTTTTATAGATGTTCTTCTTTATACCTCTTTTGTAACTAGTGGTTGATTGAGTGTTGCTTTCCTATCAGCCTCTGACATCAACAAGGTATTTTCACTCAGAGAAGTGCCACTCTTTGCATTTCTCTTTTTAAGCTAGTGTCTGTAAACCCTAAAGATGTTTGTGTGAGAACATTCTGGTAGAGTACAGTTTTTCACAATCAAAATGGACCAATCTCACAGCAGAAAAGTGATTCTCGCCACTCTAATGCAGTTCTCAAAACTGTTATGACATTTTTATAACACAAAGTGACCTTGTGCAAAAGACCCCATTTACTTTGACTCAGTGTTTTACTACCACTGCTGTCTCATACATAGATTGAAGTCATTTCATTGTAAAAACTAATTAAGCAATGGACAGTATTAGGAAAGTGATAGATCTAAAATTCTAACTGAAAAAAGAACAAATTGTTTTGATGAATTATGAGATCTAAACAAGGAGTGCATAAACACAATAATAAATATATTTAGTAATGCATTTAGTTAGCTTAGCTTATAAAATATCTGCTTATAACTTACTGAATTAACCATGGCAATCAATGTTGAGGCCCCTCCACTTGCTGAGTCCCACTTCTGACTATAGTTGTATTTCTGCTTAGGTGTGGAGGCAAAGTCACCCTTGTAGATGCAATAGCTCTTTTGTACAGCAAGCATTCAATGTGAGTAGACTCATTAGAAAATAGATGTATGTATTATTTTATTTTATTATTACATTAATATGACAACACAATACTAGCGATATCTACCTAATAAAGTGGCTAGTGTGTGTACATGTCCTGCTTGATTTGAGTAAGTAAAAGAAACAGAAAAAGCACACAGGGAAAAGATTAGGCTGTAACCCAGACAGTAATACAACAATAGATGCCAAATGTCGTAAAACCCACAAATGTCGAGAAGGAGCACACGGCAGAGGGTAGCACTGCACTGATAACCAGTTTGCTTAACAAAAGAGGAAGTGTCCTGGTCCACTTCCGTGTAAACCAGGGAAGGATGATACAAAGCCAAGAAACTACAGACCAATAGCTTTAACATCCAACATCTGCAAAATAATGGAGAGAATGATAAATGAAAGATTAATGTTCTATGTAGTAAAGGAAGGATATTTGGCTCAGTTTCAGTGGTTTTAGAAGAGGGAGGGGTACAAAGGATCCAGCGCTATGTTTAGAACATGAGATAAGGAAGGCACAAGTGAACAAGGAGAGTGTGCTGGCGGTCTTTTTGGATATAGAGAAAGCGTATGATATGATGTGGAGGGAAGGTGTCTTATATAATGTATAAATATGTATAAATGGTCGAATGTTTAGATGGATTAAGGATTTTTTGGAAGAAAGGACTAGTAAGGATTAGGAGGAGTTATTCTGAGAGTTTGGCAATAGAAAATGGAACGCCACAAGGGAGCATAGCTAGCCTATTATTGTTTTCATTGCTGATAAATGATGTGTTTAAGAACATAGAGGGTAGGTTGGGGTTTTTGCTTTGGCAGACGATGGGGCAATGTGGGCAAGAGGAAGTAGGTTAGACTTTTTGGTAAAGAAAGTACAGGAGGCAATCACAGAAATAGAAGAGTGGTCATATAAATGGGGGTTTAAATTCTCAGTTAATAGGACTAAAATAATGTTTTTTACAAGCAAAAGAGTTGGGGATGACATCAAGGTCAGGTTATATGGACAAGATTTGGAAAGGGTAAAACAATTTAAATTTTGGGGGTTGTGGTTCGATGAAAGGGTGACATGGACTATACATATTCAGAAAATAATAGACAAATGCAAGAAAGTGTTAAATATAATGAGGTGTTTGGTGGAAATTGACTGGGGGGCTGATAGGAAATATTTAAAAGCTGTATACACTGGGTTAATTAGATCAGTATTAGACTATGGGTGCATAGTATATAATTTAGCTGCCAGAACAAGTCTTGGTAAGTTAGATACTATCCAATATCAAGCACTAAGACTTTGCTCAGGGGCATTCAAAACAACATCTGCAGCAGCAGTGCAGGTAGAAATTGGGGAAAAACCATTACAACTAAGAAGAGAGCAACTGACATTGAATTACTGGGCAAGTTTAAAAGGACATGGTCAAGATCATCCATCAAAAACTGTTTTCCACCCATGCTGGGAAAAAGAGAAAATTGAATTGAAGAGCTCTGGGTGGACAGCAGGACAGAAAGCAGCTGAACTTAATCTGGACAAGATCAAAATGTCAAACAGTACCACTGCCAACAATACCACCATGGATGCTCCCTGATGCAGTGGTAGATTTTACATTATTAAACAAAAAGAACAAGGACAGGAGGTTTATCTTAAATTCTCATACAGTGCAGGAATATATTAATCAGTATTATTTTTTTTTTATTTTTTGTCATTTCGGTCCACACTCCACACCAGTTGGTGGCGGTAATGCACCATTTTGCTGTTTTCCAACCGCCTACAAACCCTATAAAGAAGAAGAAGAAGAACGGTCCACTTCCGGTTAAAGCAGTCCCAAACAAACACGGTTGAGTTGAGGTTTTAAAGGGCAGATTTATAAAGCATTTCGTGCTCAAAATGGGTAAGTTGGGGCCGCCTTTTATCCTCACACTTTTCCCTCTGACACATAGAGTGTGGAGAGACTTTGCGGCGTTTCTCATAATATGTATTTTTGTAAAATGTGGACGTTAGCCTTAGCTGTCAATTGAGACCTACCTGGCAGTTTAGCTAACAACCGCCCGGCCTTTCAAGCTTAACTAAGTGACAGGAATATTGTATGCCAGTTACATACACTGCAGTAACGTGTGTACAGTTTTCCTAAGAACTGGAGTAGATTTGTGTTAATCTCAAGCTCACACAACGTTTACGTGGCGGTGGGCTTGCTGTTGTAACCTGTCTCTGCTGCTGTGTGCATGGGATGCTTAACAAATCCTGAAATAAGAATTCAGGAGAGAGAAACCTGACAGTTTGTGTGTTTATAATTACATTTACAGCAACATCACCAACACTACAGCGCCAAACCTCCAGAGAGCATCCATTGTGTTTTGTAGTAATCATTCACCTTTATGCACACTTTTGAACCAAAGATTTTAGAGTCATCACTCCAGCAGACATGTTGCTCCTTTTTTATATTTCAGTTCTGGCTTACCTTTTCTTCCTGTTTCCTTTCCTTAAAAAATGCTTCATGACAACAAATGGTAAATGGACTGATTCTTGTATAGTGCTTTTCTACTCTGGAGTAATCAACACAACACAACACAACACAACAACACAACAAACCCTCTGCTGTGACCATTTATGATCAGGCATCAGCAAACCAGAGAGAGATCAATTGAAAGGTCAGCTGCATCTCTCAGGTTCTGAGTCCTGCAGAATTTTTTTCTATTTCAGAAGGACATGACTGTTTGTAGGCCTGCTAATTTTTTTTAACCCTCCAGGGTCAACATCCAAGTTTGTGAATGTGATCACTCAAGAAAAGTTCACATACATGCCATAGGTCTATCTATAGAAAAAACTCACTCGCGTTGAAATCTTAGTGATGTCAAGGTCACATGTCAAACTTTCGGATTTTTGACATTGAAACCATAGGTGCATGTGCTCAGTAGATGATCCAGCATGTCGCTGCGGATGGCTGCCTTAGTGCTTTGTTTTCTCTGTGTTTTTGCTGTTTTGCTGTCACCTTACTAGACAAGAACTCTCAAACATTGGACAGTCCTCTCTAGGTATATTTTCCCCTTTTTTACTCGACGCAGACAGCCTAACAATGATTGTGATTGGAGGTGCAGTGGTGCTCTATGGGACTTGCCTTTGACTAGGCCACTCCAAAGTCCTGACCTGAATCCAACGAGCTTAAAGTCATCCCACAGCACAGTAAGAACCACTTGGATCTGAACCAGCTCAAGACTGTGGCGCTGACGATGAACCTTTAGAGAACCCTCCCGTCCCACCTCTTACCATTTTTAACAGTACAGTACCCACTGTGGATCACCTTAGATTCCTAGGATCCATCTTTTCATTGGAATTAAAATGGTCCTCACATACACTGTGTTTGGAAGAAGGCACAACAGAGCTTGTACTTCTTGTGGCAACTTAGGAAGTACAACCTGTCACAGGAGCTACCCATCATCTTCTACGCTGCCGTCATCCAGTCTGTTCTGTCCTTTAGAAACATTAAGGCAACCACCCAGGGGCCAACAGTGTTTCTCAATCTTTTTAAAAAATATATAATAATAATTGTGCTTGCTTTTAAATAATAATAATAACAAAATTGATCTAGCTGTCTGGAGTACCTGACACTTCAGCTGCATATCAGTATCTCAGGTTAATTTTAAAAGAGACTTACTATTATGTGTATTGTGTGGGTGTACAAAACGTTTCAGTGCTGACAACATGAGGTGAACAGAGAAATTGTACTTTATTAATCCTTTATTAATCCTGTTTGTGGTGGTGGGCCATACACAGTACATTTTGAAGGATCATAAAAAATCTGACCTAAGGCCATGATAGAATAGATGATTACATACACTTCACAATGGTTTTGTATGCTTGCAGCTGTGGCCATGAGTTCAACATGTCCAGGGCTGTACTGTGGCAGGATGATGGTCAACGGCTCAGTGGAGGGAGAATGTGGTGTGAGTACTAAACAGAAGTTATTGTTGATGTGCTGTTTTATAGACAGAATGTGTGAGTATGTCTAACTTTGTGCCTTACATCATAAAGAGAGCGGTTCATCATAATTCAGTTTTTCATATTGAGGTCCAATCAGTTGTGGTGTAGCAGACTGTTGTGAGTTGTGAACCCTATGACAGCCTGGACTTTCACTAATCGTAGGCACAATGTAGAGGGCCAGACAGCCATTCACACATCTAGCTAGTTCAGAAATGTGAATTGACACAGCCAGACACAACTAGCCAGGACTTAAGAAATGCTCATTACTCTACCAGTGTTCTTATTTTCAGTTAAAATAACCAGTGTAAAACGATTCATGAATCACTTTTTTCTGCATTAATTCTCCCCTCCCAACTGGAAAATGTTCCACCTGCCACACTGTGCTGAGCATGCGTTTATATTCTACCAGGGAAAAATATGGCGACAGATGAGTGAGTGAGAGTCGCTGTCGGCTGGATGCAGAACAAAATGCAGTCATTTGCAAAACATGCTGTAAAACTGTTGCAGCAGTACCACGAAAATGTTCCACCAGCTTAAAAAATGTCGTCCGGTGCAAAATGAAGACTGATTTAAACTGCATGTTAGCGTCACTCAACACACCAAAGAACACGTTAAATAATCGAGCTGTGACACCTGGGACTGTTCTCGGTCAGTCGTTTTTACAGTCTGGACTTTTCTGGTCAATTTAAATGAGTATAGCAGTGCATTTGAATTAAAGAAAGAAAACTTTGAGAGTGGATTTGGATGTGTTTAAGATTTTAATCACAATAACGTTTCCCTTTTGGCAGGTTTGTCCTCGAGGAGAGCGGGCCAACATGCAGAAGGTGTGTGAGCGCTGCATCGAGTCCCCTGAGATCTATGACTGGCTCTATCTGGGATTTATGGCCATGTTGCCTCTTGTGTTGCACTGGTTCTTTATTGAATGGTACTCTGGAAAGAAGAGGTGAGACAGAATTCCAAAGCTGCTGCTGTACAAAGTAATTTACTTTGGGCTGTGTGAAATGACCAAAATGATAATGTCCAGTTATAAGTCATATTGCATATATCTTAAAACTTAATGAAGAGTTTACATGATGAACACTCAGTGGCACTTCTGGTTTAATATTGTAAACATATAAAAATATTAATCTGTGAAACACTTAAAAAAAATAACTAAATGCCAAACATAAAATAGTAGTATATAAAATAGGAGATGTAAACAACATGTAAACTGTAGTAATGTTTCTTTTTCATTCAGATAGAAAAAGAAATGGTCCCAGATTTGAATTATAGCATTCAAACTTATACAATAATCTGCTATTTAAAGCTTTGGTTATATGAAAACATGTAAACTAAAAAAAGGCAAATAACAATAAATAACCAGGCCCAATATTAGATTATATTTAAAATATCAGATGTATTTTAAAGTTTAAACTGTGGCTGCAAAAAGGCTTATGACAAAAACAAAACACTCCATCTTTTGGAGTTTGATTCATATGAAAATAATTATGAAGCCATAAATAGAAAACACTTCAGATAGAAATGAACACGGGGCTAACCCCGCCCCCTGCCCTGGCTGCTGGGCTGGGGTCAGCATTTACCCAGCTTTCATATCACTCTGGCTAGCTTAGTGTTGGCATGCTGTCTGCAGAGATGCTTGCAAAGAGGAAAGTTCTGTTAGTATAAAGCAGTTGATTCTGTTCTGGTTGCAGTTTGAGCTTTACTATGATGCCGTTGTCCTTTTGTGCAATCAAAACAAAAATAATGTCCATATCCAGGCTGTAGACTGTGCCACTATTTTACTCCTCCAGCACACGGATTGAAATGAGCTGATTGTTGCATAAGTGGAAACGATCAGCAGGATCCGTGGACAAGCAGACTAATAATTACAAGGATTTGAACCAGTTCTCTACAAGAGCTGGTTTCTATCCCTTAAGTTTCATCCCCCTGTCTTTGAATTTCTTTCTTCAAGCCTTCAAATAGTGCAGGTCGTACTATTACATTTTCAAGCAAATACAAGTTCTCAGAATTTCATGTTAAACTCATGTTGAGCTAAACTTAAATTTTCTATTCCTATCATAGTAGAAGATGCTTGGCCTAAAGATGTTGAATCATATAGCTTAGCTATATCTAGAGAACTACTACTAATTTAATATTAGACAAAGATAAGTCAAGTAAATATAAAATGCACTATTTGGGGTTCTATGTGAAAAAGTAATGCCCCCGTCTTGTTAAGTCTTACTCATTCACCACATTTTTTGAAAGCTGAGTTCAGTATCCAACAAACCCCTAAAACATCCCCAAGACTTTTGGGAAAGTAAGCTGTGGACTGACAAGAAGAAATCTGAAGGATTGAGTCACAATACATCTGGTATCAAACTAACATAGCGTTTTATAAAAACACATGCCGACAGTAAAACATGGTGATGTTACTGTGATGTTCTGGGTCTGTTTGCTGCTTCAGGACCTGGATGACTTGCTGTAACTGATGGAATCATGAATCCTGCAGTCTAGCAGGAAAATCATGG
Organism: Hemichromis elongatus; assembly: GCA_015108515.1. NCBI lineage: Eukaryota > Metazoa > Chordata > Actinopteri > Cichliformes > Cichlidae > Hemichromis > Hemichromis elongatus. Next base: position 16,641 of record VUQR01035748.1, read on the forward strand.
AGGAGTGTGTCCGGCTGTCAATTCATGACCTGAAGCTCAAACACACTTGGACAGTGATCGAAAACAAACCACCAAGTCTACCTGTTAATGGATTAAAAAAATGAAGGCGTGACTGGTGTAGTCAATGTCTGGACTTCAATTGAATTGCTCTGGCATGAACTTAAACAGGTCATTCATGCTGAAACATCCTCCAGTGTAGCTGAATTAAAACAATTTTGTAAAGAAAAAATGAGCCAAAATTCCTCTAGTTACATAAAAGACTAATTGACAGTTATTGCAAATGCTCGATTGCAGTTCTTGTTTCTAAGGGTAGCACAACTAGTTAGTTGGTTTAGGAGGCAATAACTTTATTGCATACGACTGTATAGGTTTAGATAATGTTTTGCCCTCAGTGCATTTTTGTACTTACTAAGGTTATTTTGTCTAATATTGCTATTTGTTTTATGTTCCTTAACCTTTGGCTTTATTTCAGTTCTGTTTCAGTATTACTTTAACAGCCGCCTCAAGGCACTTTATGTTGTAAGGTAGACACTACAATAATACATATAGAGAAAAACCCAACAGTCATATGACCCCCGCCAACACTTTGGTGACAGTGGGAAGGAAAAACTCCCTTTTAATAGAAGAAACCTGTGACGGAACCAGGCTCAGGGAGGGGCGGGCATCTGCTGCGACTGATTGGGGTGAGAAAAGAATCAGCTAAATGTACCTGTGTATGATTTCTATAGAACCAAAACATATATACCATCTTCTACTAATGCAGCCTATACGACACATATCTGACTTAAAAAATATTTGTTCTAAGCTCAGAATCCCATCGAATTCCTTGAGTAAGCTTGTCTGTGAGGACGGTGTGTTTTTTTCTGTCATTTTATCTAATGTTCTTCCTTTTGTAGTTCCAGTGCTTTACTCCAACACGTGACCGCCATGTTGGAGTGCAGCCTGTCAGTAGTGGTCACTCTGCTGGTCACAGAGCCTGTGGGAATGCTCACCATCCGTTCTTGTCGAGTGCAGATGCTTTCAGACTGGTACACCATGCTGTACAACCCAAGTCCAGACTATGTCAACACATTACACTGCACTCAGGAAGCTGTGTACCCACTGTGAGTATTTCCAGTAAAAATTTTGCTAAATTCTACAATTAACCATAAAACAATAATTCCCAGCATTCCACAGACGAGGAGAGGGGTGATGGTGTGTTTGCAGATGTGTTTGTATGAGGGCATCAAGACCATACTATGGGACGTTGAGCGCTGTATGTATCATAGGGCAAAATAAAAATAAATTACAAATAAAAATTAAATAAAAAAAACAAAAAGCTAATAAATAAAAGAACTCAAACCAGCCTACTTACAGCAGGAACTCACAATTAATATATCAGGCATGGCAGTTATTTGTTATCCAGATGTGTTTGGGTGATTTAAACATGCTTTGCATAAGGAGGATAATAATACAGTCATTTTGCCCACTTATCATGGGGGCAGCAGCCTAAGCAGAGATGCCCAGACCCCAGTATCCTCCTCTAGCTTATCTAGTGGAACACCAAGCCCTCCCAGACCAACTGGGAGATATATTCTCGCCAGCGTGTCCTGTGTCTGCTCAGGGTCTCCCCCTGGTGGGACATGTCCAGAGCACCTCGCCCAGGAGGCATCCTTGTCAGATTCCTGAACCACCTCAACTGGCTCATTTGCATTTGAAGGAGCATTGGCCTCAACTCTGAGCCCATACTGAATGTCCAAGCTCCTCACCCCATCTCTAAGGGAGTGGCCAGCCACCCTTTTGGAGAAAGCTTATTTCCACAGCTTGTATCCGTGATCTCGTTCTTGTGATCACTACCCATAGCTTGTTATCATAGGTAGGGATGGGGACTTAGACCAGGGGTGCCCAATCCCAGTCCTCCAGAGCTGCTGTCTTGCAGCTTTTAGATGCATCCCTGCTCCAACACAGCTGAATCAAATGGTTTGATTCCCTCTTCAGCATGCCATCAAGTTTGGCAAAAGCCTGATAACAAGCCATTCATTTGATTCAAGTGTGTCGGAACAAGGATGCATCTAAAAGCTGCAGGACGGGAGCTCTCGAGGACTGCGATTGGGCACCCCTGGCGTAGACTGACTGGTAAATCAGGAGCTTTTACGCTCAGGTTTTTTCTGTGGCTGCAGTGTACCGGTCCATTGTGGTGAAAAGAGAACACTCTATCAACCTCCTGCTCCCCTCTCCTTTAACTCATGAACAAGAGAGATACTTAAACTCCTCCATCTGGGGAAGTAACTTGTCCCTGACCCAGAGTGGGCACTCCACTCTTTTCTGATTGAGAACCATGGCTTCAGACATGGAGGTGCTAATTCTCATTCCAGTTGCATCACACTCAGCTAAACACCACTCCAGTGTGAGCTGGAGGCAATCATCCCATGTAGCTAACAGAGCCACATCTGTGAAAAGCAGAGACAAGATTCCTAGACCACCCAAGTGAAAACCTTTCGTCACTTGGCTACGCCTAGAAATTCTGTCCATAAAAATTAAAAACAAACTGGTAACAAAAGGCAGCCCTGGTGGAGCCCAACACCCACCAGGAACAAGTCTGCCTTATTGCTGGCAACATGAACCAAGCTCTTGCACCAGTTGTATAAGGACTGGTTGACTCATAACAAGGCATCCTATACTCCAGGAGCAACTCCCACAGAATACTCAGAGACACAAAACAAAACCTCAAAGACATGTAAACTGCTTGGTTTAACTTACATGCACCCTCAGGTGCCCTTGAGGGCAGTTTTCTTTCCTCATGAGACACCTGCTGTTGAAGCTCTTCTGGAGGTGAGAGTTGATGAACTTGAAGACCAGGGCCTCTGCTAGGTGTCAACACATCCTCAATACATGTTTGGGATCGCCAGGTGTGTCCAGCCTCCTACCCCGCCACCTGAGCTAATGTACCACCAGGTGATGATCAGTTGACCGCTCAGCTCCTCTCTTCATCTAAGTGTCCAGAAAGTACAGACAAAGGATCTGATGGTATGATTACAAAATCCATCATTAAAGTGTGACCTAGCGTGTCCCGGTTTCACATGCAGTTATGGGACACCCTCATGTTCAAACATGGTGTTCGTTATGGACACCAGAACACTGCTCGCATTCAGGTTCGGGTCAGGCAGGTGGTTCCTCCAAATCAATCCCCTCAGCCGCTGTTGTTGCCTACGTGAGTGTTGAAGTATCCCAGTAGGACAATAGAGTCATCAGACAGAGCACCCTCAAGCATCAACTTCAAGAAAGCTGGGTACTCTGAACCACAGTGAATAAACCCTCTCGTCCACTGGGAAAAATGTTAGCGTATGGGCAGCAAGCTCAGGCGATACCAGGATACCCAGTCTTTATTCAAAAGATTTAGGTCATCTTTTATCATATCTTAGTGTTTCAGTCAGAAGAGTTCTTAGATGGAAGAGGAGATTATTTTTGCACTGTATTCCTGTTACAATGCAAGTCATGACTTATGTGGTGGCTGGATGGTAGGACAGCAAGACTGGCAGCAGTGTGCACCTTTGCTCACAGGGTAAACACTGGGAGGTTATTCGATATATAACATAGCAGCAGGAGAGTAGCCTCACACTGATGATTGATTTAGGCTACCTTGTTTATTAGACAAGAATGAATAGACATCTGCTGAATGGGTAAACCGATCAACATGTTTCTGGTTATATTTAGTCTTTTTCAACTTTTATCTTTTTGAATAGGTGCATAGAGTGGTGGACGTCATCTCAGGCTTGTCATTGATTGGTGAAAATTCTCTATCTGCTGCACAAGTGTAACACGAACCCCTCAATGTCCTTTTTCTCAGCTACACCATCGTGCTCATCTACTATGCATTTTGCTTGATACTAATGATGATGCTGCGTCCTCTGTTGGTGAAGAAGATGGCGTGTGGTTTGGGCAAATCTGACCGTTTTAAGAGCATCTACGCTGCTCTGTACTTTTTTCCAATCCTCACTGTGCTGCAGGCTATAGGAGGAGGACTGCTCTGTGAGTATCCGGAGGACTCTGCTTCTCTGTTCCCACTGTGGTATAATTTTTGCAGTTTTCATAAGACTATGACTAATGTTTCGTTTAAATAACTGTTAGTAAAGACGATTGTGTTATGTGTTTCAGACTATGCATTCCCCTACATCATCCTGGTCCTGTCTCTTGTCACGTTGGCTGTTTACATGTCTGCCTCTGAGATACAGGTAATCACTGCGGTATGGGCATTTCTGATTTCCTGGTTAAAGTTTTTAACTTTAAAACTGTGATCAAGAAGTTCTTCCATTTGATATCAGATTGCTTAATAATTTTAAAGGCATGGAGAATAATGACACTTATTTACAGTATTAATCGACTTGTATCAGCAAAATGACTTTTCCAAACCAAGAGTGTGGGCACTAACAGTTTACACTACACTACTACTCTAGTTTAGTTAATCTCTAGACTTTAGATGGAAGTATCCATGTTGTAATTGTTATTGTGTTTTTGTTTGTTTTGATTTTTTTTAAACCCCTCATATGTAAAAGGCTGATGGGGTATTGTTGCCACCTCAGCAGGCGTGCAGTGTAGGCACACCCAACACAAACACGACAACTAACAGTAAATTACTCCCACTCGCCCCTGTGAGGTTTCTTTATCCTTTATTGTATATATATTTATTTTCAGGTTTTCTGCCACTGAACTCGGTCTAGTTTGTTCTTATTACTGCACATATTTGTTTGTATTTGGACACTGACATATCTGTGTCTGTTATTTCTCTTTTCTGTCCACTCTTACCATAACCCATCTCCACCTCTAAACCACCAAACACAGTCTTTTAAGAATCTGGTCGCCAAGAAGAAACGACTCATTGTCCTGTTCAGCCACTGGCTGCTGCATGCTTACGGCATCATCTCGATCTCCCGACTGGACAAGCTGGAACAGGATCTGCCGCTGTTGGCCCTTGTGCCAGGCCCCGCCCTGTTTTACATTGTCACAGCCAAATTTACTGAGCCCAGCCGCATCCTCTCCGAGGCTGGCAGTGGACACTGAGCTGGATTTATCAGCAATTCAATAAATAACTCTTGAACTATTTTGACTTCTGTCCCTCAAAAAAACAAGAAGTTGTGGCAGGTTTCCCGTGTCCAATGTGATGTCTTGTAATTGTCCATTTCTTTTTACGCAGAGTTCAGAATCTCAGTCAGTGAGGACTCTGAGACTCAAAATGTCAAACGTAGTTTGTAGATTTCTTTAGCTCATTAAATAAGCTCATCGATACATTCAAGTTCAGTTTTAGTTTTCATATGAAATGTCTACAGGTCTGACATGAAACTGATATGGTCACAGACGTGTGGCGTGTATGCACTACTACATTGTTAAGTGTGATGGAAGGTTTTATCACTCCACTGGAGCTGAGCACCTGTTTCTTAGAGGAAGACTGATTTTTAGCAGGTTTCAGAATTTGTATAAGAAAACTGGAGAACTCTACAATGATTTCTAAACAATTATCAGGTCGTTGCTTTTAATGCTAATCGGGACTGGAGTTTGAAGTAGTTGAACTTCATTTTAAATTTTGATTGGTGTTAGAATTTCTCCAGAGGAAAATCCCTCCAACTTGAAAGTGTTGTATGATAAATCCCCCAGCAGGGTAGAATATTTCAGCCTTCACAGGTTTGTGGAGGTGAAAGTGCGTGTATATACTGTACATTGTAAATATAAGTGTATTCGGTACGTTTATCTGCATATACATAATCAATTTTAAACTAAATTGTGGTCTCATCTTTGTGTTGCTGACTGTATTGAACCTTGTTACCATGAGATTAAACTTTTATTGGTCTCAAACATTTACTTCTGAATAGACGTCTTTGATATCAAGTAAAGTTTACACCTGTGTGAGGATTCACTTTAATCTGCAGATCATTTTGCTCACAGAAGGCCTGAACTGCTACATTCACTCATCTGTATAGGCTGTAAAACATGTTTCTTTCTTTGTAGATGAATAAATCGTTAGAAAATGATTATTTTTGCCATGCACAGATCTTTGGCATCATTTTGGCTGGGCGCACATGTCGCGCATCCTGTAACCTGGCATGTGCAGCACAGGTGGGAAGCTTGTCTCCTGACTCTCTCAGGGTTATCAAATGACACACAGGAAGGTTGCTGCAATCGGAAATGTGAAAAATCCTCAAAAAGACTGTTTCCTGTTATGTCTTCATTTGTATGCTGAATTTCTGCACATACCCACACCAACTGTTTAAAAGAATGCAACTAGAGCAGACCTGCATTTTTTTTTTTACATGTTCTCATCTTACAGTTAATGCCAGTAATGTTGAATTCATCCACAGTAATCCCATTAACATGTGATAGCACATTTGCTAACAAATCTGATTGACTAATACTTGAAGATTTTGGTGTCATTTTACACTCCTGTATCACATCAAACATAACTTGGTGTGGATGTGTGTGTGAAGAGAAAATACAGCAAAGGAACAAAATCTGAGACACAAAGAACATTTCTTATCATCAATACAGTGAAACTTGTATTGGAAATGAAATTTGAAAAGGTAAATGAAAGTGGAGAAATGGGCTGCACACACATTTGGGAGTATTGGACTCAATGACAGGCACACCCACACAGCAGTCAAGAAAAGGTACTGTGGATGTGTCTCAATTCAGGGGCTACGTCCCTTGAGGCCGGTGTTGTGCCAAAAAGGGATTTGTGATGCTTCTGTGTGTTTGTATTTCATGGCTTTACTTATCTTCAGAATAACTTGGGGTGACTCCTCTGATATGATGGGATGAGATAAGATAAACCTTTATTAGTCCCAGGTGTGGGAAACTTGTTTGGTCACGGCAGAAAGTGGACAGTACAAAGTTAAGAGCAGAAAAAAAACCCAATAGAATAAGATGAAGTAGGATAACATACTCTAGAAAATAGAATAAAATACTGTGTGGCATCAGAAAAATTGCTCTTGGTAATATTGCACCATGGCTACCATGTTTGACAGCAATGGTGCAATAACTCTGTTCACGTTTCCCAGTGAACCACTGAAGTGATTTTAAATATCTTGGTGTCATTTGACTTATTAGTGTGGGACCTACCAGACCGGATAGGACTGGATTTGGACTGTGGGTGATAATTTGAATAAAAGCTCAAAATTGTTCCAATGTCCACCAAAATTTGACAGGTGATGTGCCGTCAATACATCTACCAAATATAAACACCCTGGACCTTGATTGAAGATCAGCTACATTTTCAATGTTGTCATAAATTATTGTGCGATTTGTGCCACAATCTGGAAACACTGATACACCCCCTCAGATTTGCATTTATGCTAGTGCTCAGTGCATCATGGGAATTCAGACTGGTGGGGGCACGAGCTGATTAACATCCACTGTGAATGCACATGATTTAAAGTGTAGACTGTAGATGCAGGCTCTGTCAAGTCACGTGTCAGCAGATGACTATGTCAGGTTAAAAACAGCGAGCCTTGCCTGGTTTGTCAGTAGTGACTCCTGAAAAAGTCTCATGTTACTCTATGACACGGTTAAGAAAAGGCCATTCAACTATAAAGTAATAAGCTGCATTTAAACTCACTGTCGGCAAATGAGGGTTTAAAGACTGACTATGGACACTTGTATAACCACTACTACAGATTGCTGCTTACAGATTTCAGCTAAATTACCTATTCATAAAAATCTTTGGAAAGGAAGGAGGCCCGAACAGATTGCCTACCTATAGGGCCCAAAAGTCTGTTTTAGGGGCCCTCTAATGCTGCAATATGAATACTTCATGTACATGTTGAAAATTTTAGTTTAAAATTTTTTTTAAGCAATGTAACTATAGGTGCATGACATTTAATAATGCAACAGTATAAAACATTGCTGTACAAATAATCTGAATGACCGATGGGTAGAAAAGAAATGATCCATTGTGCTTTATAACCTTTTGCAATAATTGCCTGAGCTTGGCTCATTTAGACAGCAGTGATGTACAGCTTTGGAGGAGAGTAGACATGAGTATTACAGTCAGCTATTACACAAATCATAAAGAATGTGACGGTAAGGTATAAACTACAACAGTGCAGAAACACCTACTGTTGAAAACATGACACTGAAGTTCTGTAAGCACCTGCAAAGACAACATGTTGACCTGATATCCAAACCAAAATCAGCAGCGAGATACCCTCAGATGCTAAAACAAAGTGTATAATATACTGGCACTTTTACCTCTGACTAATCTGACAGAACTGCTGACTTACTGTAAGCTTATGCTGTTTAATGGCAGACAGCTTTCCATATTAAGTTGACAAGTAACAGATATATAAGATAACCAGAGACATTTTTTAAAAACATTTTTATTAATACACTGGAATATCATTAGATGACATATTTCCTTAGTAGGATACAAGTGTAAGTGCAAATGCCTTATGAAAAATAATTTATTTTGAAAATAACTGATTGCAGCATCTCAAAGGAGGGACAATTGTAGCATGGCTATTGTAAATCGGTAGTTTACAATCTGTGATTATGTGTTCCTCATGATTAGAGTGTGAGTAATATAGACACCTGCACGTCTGACCACAAATACACTTAAACAACCTGAGACAAGAACAAAACGTGAGTCCGGGGTTTACTCAGATCAGCATTTGCTGTTTAAAGCATTCTGCTTTTGGTTACTTTGAGTACGTCTCTTTGGAAACCACAAGAGATCACAGACTAGTATGCACAGCACACATTAAGTGTATAATGTAGGATTACAGTTGAAGACGCTGTCGCACTCTTGTGTTTTAAAAATAGCAATATCTTCATCATCGCATGTAGAACGGCAGTAACGTCTAACATCCTGGTCTGATGTGGTGACCACAGTTTACTACTGTTAGCTGTAGTTACTGAGGTGCACACAGCTCGCTCCACCACACTAGCAAACACAAGGTGGAAGACTGTGGTGTACATGCAGACAGATGAAAGGAAAACACTCAACTGCACACAGAGGGACCATGTAGTGGTTCTGTTAAGCTGCATGGGACAGGAAGATGGAATAATATGGTCAGAACTGCAGGATCACTGTAATGAAAGACTTATTCTGTGTTCTCTTCTTCTTGGATCATCCTGGAGGTGGGAAATAAACTTTTCAGCGTCTCCTCTTCTCTCTCCTTTTCCCAGCAGCATGCATGTCATACTACGCAGCTCTCGCTGTGGGTGGATGATAGTACTCCACTGATGATATTTACTTTATTTCATGGATAAAACAAAATTATTTGAAGAAATTTAAAATCCAGCAGAATCATTGCAAAGGAGAATATATCAATCTGGCAATGAGACCACATGAAGAGATTATGAACTGTGTTTACTATCAGCACAACCGTTGAATTCTTTAAATATGCCGATGGGAGTTCAAAGTTCTACGGCAATTGGGATAAATGAGAGAGCGAAAGAGTGTTTTTTAAAATCAGGGCAAATTCTGTTAGATATGACAATGGACTGTGTGTGTTCATGCAGGCTGACAGCTATTCTCTGCATAAATCTGACAGGCCAGGTGTAGTGCACGATTCAACCAGAGGAGGACACTGTTATTACACCATATAAACCTGAAAAACAGCTGTTGTTCAATGTTATGGTTACTTTGAAATATGCACTACGCTATTTGTATTCAGCAGGCTGTGTGAGGGTGCAGGTACGCATCAAAGTCCCATATTGTGCAGCTGGAAACATTAATTCACATCCTGACATAATGCAGGTCTGAGTCTTACTACTGAGAAATCACACGACAGATCATGTGATTGTGGAATGATCTTTGAAACACTGGAAGCCACCGGGTCACTGTAACTTCCATCCATGTATCCTGCATCGGGATTCTCCTGCTCTCTCCTGCTGATGCAGAAACGTGTGGATGCAGTGAGGACTCAGTGAAGCACCGTGACACAGAGCTTAGCTGCTGTGCTCACAGCATGAAGGCCTCGCTTATGCACTTGATAAATGATCAAATCAACTCTTCTATAACAACCACAACGAGACACTTTTAGTATTAAATTCAACACAATTCACAGTGAACTGTGCACTGCAAACCTTAGCGAATCATGTTTGTGGGATTCATTTAATATTTCTCCCAAAATTGTACGTCTGCAAGACAACATAAATGTGCATGCAATCAAACCAGCCACAAAATACCCATGTGCATGCCTTCCATTCCCAAAACTGACATGGTCTCATCTTTAGTAGATACTGAAGGAGACTCAAAATTCATTAATCTGGCTCTGTGCCGTTTTTTTTTCTTTAATTTGTCACCATTGTTTGCATCTACTTGTGGAAAACAAGTGAAGGCTCCAGATGAACAATCACTTGCAGAAATATGAAACAATATAAATCACCAAGAGTGTATAAGTACAGGCCCTTCCAGAGTTTCAGCAAGCATCACTCAAATCATCAACATTACTTCTGGATGTAGATGATGATAATACACAGAGTTCCCACCAGTCCTAAGGCCTGGATGCCCAGGAACCAGAGTAGCAGCCAGAAGAAGATGATCACGACCGGCTCCACTATTTTGTCCCCAAAGTACATCTGGCTAAAGCCCATTCCCCGCAGACACTTGTTGAGCGTACCAAACAGGGTCCCCATTCGCTCACAGTCATCCAACAGAGGCTCTCTGGTACCGGGGTCATCCGTACGGGACCGTGTTGCCCTGGGATCAGTTCGAGGCTGAAGGCGGTTCTGGCTGACATCATACTGTGGAGACAAAGTTATATTTCAGAGCTCAGATGGAAGGAATGTCAATGTTAAGACAGCTTAAAGTCACTGTACATGGCAAGTACATCCTTTAATGTACTGGGTCAGAGAATGTATGACATAAAGATTTCTGTCAATCACTAACTAGAAAGTAAGTATGTGCAAACCTGACCTCAAGTTTTACTCCCATTGATCCAACTTGTGGAGAGACTGAATAGCAAACATAACTAAAATTTTAAACTACACATAGTCACAATGTAGAGAAGCAGACAACCACAACTTTTTTACACCGTGGCGATAGGGCTGTTTACGGACAAGAAGCTAAAAAAAAGCCGTCAGGTGCTAAAAAATAAAGAAAATTGCAGCCGTTTCAACTTATGTAACACTCGACTCCAGGTACACGACGCCCAGCTGAAAACACTTCACACAAGTCGATTTCCCAAGATTCACAGAATTTAGAGCTATCGTTGTCTGGACGATAGGTG
>VUQR01035749.1:0-21151 GCA_015108515.1 Hemichromis elongatus
TTAACAAGGCCCACCACCCCCCCACCCACACTTGCCTCAAATAGGAAACTTACCCCACATTTCCCACCCACACTGTGACTTTTTCAAGCCTGCACACTTAAATTATGCTTTGAAAAGCCAACTGAAAGAGAAAGAGGAAAAAAGGAGCGCTGCACACACTCACACTCTCTGTGGACCTAAAAGAAAAAAATCTGTGCAGCGTTAACCTGCAGGCTTGCATGTTTCTTTACAGCAAAGTCACACACAGTTGCTATTATATCTTTTTTTTTTTAATAACATGTTCACCAGGGAAACATGCACATACTGCAAAGCCACACAAACTGCAGTCAGAAGCAGACAGTTCTTTAAAAACAAAAACAAAAAAACAACCCCCCCACCTCCAAAAAAAACTTTTCATTATTTTTTTTCTCCATCTGAATCATTTCAGTGTCATTAAATGAGTCGAACTTTCACACACTGATTTTAGAGAGTGTGTTGTAAATGTTAAATGACTTTTACAAATGAAACGGTTTTCCCTTCCTCCCTGATTTTATTCACTCCCTCCTGTGATTATCTGCTGACGTTCTGTCCAGCAGGAGGGTCTCAATTTAGTCTGATTTCACACAGTGGAGCATCATGGAAGCACAGTTTACCCATAACAAAACGTGAAAAAAGTCAGCACAGTTGACCTAAAAAAGTTACTTAGTGTGAACAGCTGGTGTGAATGCAGAAGGAGGCAGCCTATGAACAAAATGTTCTTTTTTTTTTTTTATGAGGCGGGGACCAGGAGAGAAGCCCTCGATGGCAACATGTTGAATAGCTGCACACTCTTCCTGTCATAATAACCTCTGAACTTAGCCACTGGCTCCCAAATTGCAGCCTGGGGACCTGCAGGGGTTCTTTAGGGAATTTCCAAAATACAACTACTTTTTAGCCAGAGGACTCTTTTAGCTGAAAACAGAGTCAGTGGGACACCTAGTAATTGATGACACTTAAATGAGCACTTATTGTGAACTTCCTTCAGAATGAAAATCACCCTACATCACATGTAAAATCAAATTTCCTCATTCTACCACCAGGCAAAAAAAACTCAAACAAAAATCAAAATAAATTGACATAAAAAAAAATGTGGAAAAATGTTAAATTCATTGTGTGCTACTTAGGAATTGAAATAAAAACGCATAACATCCGCGTAATTTTTTTCCCCTTTCTCCTCTCACTGAAAATTCACTGTATCCATACAGGGCTAAATGATAAATGAAAATGGATTACAGGCATTATTCCACTGAGCCTCACAGTTCACTGCAGGGCCGGGCAAACATGGCAGTACTCTGCTAGAAAGGTATGGAGCGTATCTTACGGCTGCTTATGGAAATGCTTGTATGAGAGGAGGGAAGAATCTGCTCGCTATTTCTCTCCGTTTGTCGGCATCCGTCTCCCCGCTGCTGGGAGTGGAGGGCGAAGGCCGAATGCTATGACAATACTATTGCACTGCTTCAGCGATGGTACAGTAGTGCAACATCGTCAAAGCAGCTGACCTCTGCGCGCGCGCACACACACACAAACACACAGTGAGGACGGGACAGCAGTTTAAACTGACACAGCTGTAGCTTTATTACTAGCACTCCAGTCCACTTAAAGCTAACATTTTGTCCTGTCACATCCTAAGATTTGGAAGAACAGGAAAGGAGACCAGTAGTGGGAAGATGGGGTGTGTGCGTGCGTGTGGTGGGGGTGTCAGCCAATGCCCTTTTAATATTGCACTGCTCATCTGATTTCACAGTAGTACAACAGAAAAAGGGCTTTGGACAACACGGCTGCGCCTCAGTCCGTGCGGTCTCCATTGAACAGCCCGCATGCAAGCCGTCAGCTCCAGCTTTCCTAAATTATGGAGACAGGCCAGTGGCTCAGCGCGAGCCTCCACGCGGGTATCGGGATTAACAGGTTGCAAACGCGGCCGTGCAAAAAGCGAGCAGGCTTTTTACAATAGCATGCGGTTATACGGCAGAAAACACACAGGCCTAAGGAGAAAAGCATATAATCTATGCAAATTGGAAAGACATTGTTATGCTGGTTCTTGCGTAACATACAACTGATGGCAGCACAGCGTTTGCTGATGCTGGTTTCATGTGTGCAGCCTTCCTGTCATTTGTTCCGGTCAGCATTAAAAGCTGCAAGACGATGGAACGAAAAAAAACAAAAAAACATGAGAAGCACCGAGGCCTCAGCACCGCGCGGACTTCGCTTGGAGGAAACGAGGGTGGAGAAGACGTATATAGGGCAAAGAGCACATTCCGCGATACAATACCACAAACCATCATTTAATACCTACTATTCCTGGCCCTTTAGCCAAAGTGGCCATTTGAAACCCTCCTCGTTTAGGAGACAGAGGGGCGGGGCCTGTGATTGGAGGGGAGGGGAGGGGAGGGGGTTTGTTATTTTCACTGTTGAGACAAGTTTACAATCAGCTGAAGAGGCTCGCGTTCCCGTCCGAACTCTCACATCACACACCGCGTCACTCGCCAACTAACGAGAGCTTCAGCAGCGCGAGCTAACGCACGCGGCTCTCCCTCAGCTGTTTAAAAACAGGCTTAAATGGCCCAAAAGAAAACACGCCACGACGCCTCTTAACTTATTTTCTCCACAAAAACTTGCCGTCTTGTGTGCCTGTGTGATAGACAGCTATACATGTGTATATCTATATATCCAAATCTATCCATCTCACACACGTTGCTTCAACCCCTTCACGTTGACTGCCATATAACCAAAGCCCAGTCACTCACAAACTTGTCTGGAAAGATTGCACGAAACCTCGGTCAAAGTTGGAAGTGTATATTGTAGCATTCTTCTACTACAACTTCAGCTGGACTCGCATTAACGGTTGCTTTGCGGCTGCGCTGGGGCCCGCTGACAGCCGTGGTGGACTCCCGGGTGTCCCCGGAGCTCTTCTGAAGGCTGCAGACTAGCTCCGGTGACAGTAACTTATTAGTTTTCATATCTCAGTTTGGAACGATCACTTACAGCAGCCAATTAATCACGCTCTCTAAGACGCGTGCTCTCACTGTGCCCGCAATTCTCTCTGTCTCATACTAACGCACACAAACATACAATAAGTGCTAGACAGTTTTAAGCTAGGAGAGGCGGTGAAACCTCTCCATGGCCAATCACACCCACCGACATCCACGTCTGTTTGCGAGCTCCACGCTACCCCCGCCTGCAGCAGCGGCAAGATTCTCTCCCCCCGCAGACAGAGGTTTTGGTGAACGGTACCTGACGGAGGCAGGGCCGGTCCTTGCAGCTTAACACACTGAAGAAGCACAACGGAACCAAGTTGAAGCACTTCAGTGGGAAAAGCGTCCGGGTCGTCACCATCTATCTCCCACGCACACCTCCATCTCCATCGGCGTAACGGTTCCTCGGTGAAAACAAGGCTGTTTCGTCCATTGGCAACCTCACGGCCTCCCAGATTCGGACTCCATCTTTGACTAGTTGACATTCAGCTCTTGCCGAGACAAATTCCTTATTTGCATGCCAGCTTCCAATTGGTACGTTTCGGTGCCTGTCTCTGTTCTTATTGGTGGAAATATTATCTCATCGCCTTCGGGATTGGTACCTACCAATGGGACGTCATTGTATAGTTTAATTTTAACAATGAGCACAAATTCTCTTTTCCATTCACAAATTTCTCATTACCCGCCTGTGAGGTTCTACATCGTGTCGTGGCGCTCGAGAGGAATGGAGACTTGGAGCCGCAGTCAGCAACTTTTCCCATCAGTATCCCAGAAAATGGCAGCTGATGGTGGAGTATGGTGTTCGCAGCAGGGCCATCCTCACTTCAAACACATGCGGGTACAATAACTGCCGAGGAAGTGTGGAATGTGTATTCCTGCAGCACTGTGTGGACATAACTGGTTCTCCCAGAGCCTCCAGCCTCGGTGGGCACACGTATGGCTGCACCGAGGGTCCCGGTAGCATGTGTTGGTGTGGAGTGGGCGGGGAACGGCCGGGGTGGGAAAAGGTTAAAGGCGGCAGGGCTCAGTGGAGGCGCTGTGTCGACGCTCAGAGGAGGGCAGCAGCCTGTGAAATGTGGCATTCCTGACCAATGGAGCCCAAATAATGGCATTGTCCGGGGGAAAAGACCCGCCCCCGTACAGGGACCGGTGCTGCGACGGTGCTGCCTTACGCTTAATATCACGGCGAGTACACGTGTCCGCCGATATTTTCTCATGTTCGTGGAGAGATTAGATGGGAACTACAAGCCCGTGTTTCCCACTTCCTGTCACTTTAAACCAGTGTGATCCCGGACTGTGGCACACAAGTCACCCATTATAAATATGACACTGCCTTTCCTTTCTGCACAGATTTGTCTGCCATGACGTGCGGTAGATGGTATGTGAGGAACGTGCGCTCACTTTCGCCTCTGCTTGACGGTCTGGGAGGTGTGTGGGTTCGCAGGAAGCGCCATGCCCATATTTAGTGGTGACGGCCGCCTGCTCAAGTCCACACACATCTGATCTGTGTTCAAATCAAAGCTCACACTTGTGTTGTCTTGTTTTTCTTTGTTCCTTGGAAAAATATCCACAAACCACCTCCAGCTGTGAGCCTCACTCTAAAATTCTGGCTTGTCTTTGGATAAAAAAAAGAAGTAATAAAGAAAATACTTCTTAATTGGTGTAAAAATCGTTTTAAACGCTGAGAGTGATTTTCTTTGTGCTGAATATAATGGATCTTTAAATCTGTACAGTTTCTAATTTGAAGAATTTCGTTATGTTAATACAAAGTGTATGGCCAAACCCCCCTCCTGGCCACAGAAGTTAAATTTCACTTGTAATTAAATTGAAAAAAAAAAAAAAATCTAAAAATACACAAATAACAAAGAAAGAACAACAAATAACAAACACCAGAGAGAATGTGAGAGGAATATGAAATGAGGAACACACAAAGTGAATTTCTGTAAAATGGATTAGTGTTCTCACTGAAAAACCGAGAGGTCAGATGCCATATATTTTAAAGTTGCAGTTGGTGGCAGCAATTCATCTGCACACACACGAGAGAACACAGAGAACATCCTTCTATCTGTACAAAGAAATCTCTTTTTCTATGCTGTCTTAACACAATGTACACTGTATTTGACCCCTACCTGCTTCAGAAAAATACCTCCAAATGTTTCTTTGTGTGATGTTTCTGAAAGATGAACTTTTTGATGACTGCTTATAAATTTTGAGTAAAACACAAATAACTGTTCAGCACTAAAATCATTATGTGTTGAACTGCTTGGCATCACATTAAAAACATGGTGATAAAATCTGTGACATAAAATGAGTTTGGAGCAGATAAGCAGCACTTTGCTCTGGGTGCATGGACCATGTTTGTCGACGTAGCTTGTAACTAGTAGTTTTACTGAACATTGTACAACAGATGGCACAGAGTCACAGATACTGTGTTTACATGTGTGGTGATGTGCTCTGTTTTTAGCTCAGTGAGTATTTCTCAACATTTCTGTGTAAAATAAGCACATCAGCAGGAAATATCCACTTCCTGAATGCACCAGAGTGTTTTCTGTGTAAGGGGTCTAACAATCTTCTCAGTAGTGAAAGTAGCTGCTGGACTCAAGAAATAACAGGAGTTATGTTTCGGGAACTGTCCAGTTTTCATAGATCTGTAACAGCATAAAGAAATTTCCAAAAACACTTTAGCAATCACAGAGATGATTAGGCCAAGCTTACTTTAATAAGAGGACACCACGCTCTGAAGGCCTCCCTGCCCTTCATTTTCATAGGCATAAAGGAGTTCTCTGGCAGGATCCTAAACCACATCTCACCTTGTGGTTTGCTTAACAGTGCTGGTGAGGGAGAAAAGATAAGAACCTCACATATCAGCCTGCTCTCATGGGACTTACCTTTAAAAACAAAAAAAACTTAGAGACTTACTTATTTGACTAAATGAGAGGAAAGTTGTGCATCAAATAGGGCCAAACAGAGCATTATCTCTTTTGAGGTGATTTTCTTTTTATATTTTGTTAGTGCTTTGCATCCAGCCTGCTGTTGATAGGGTATCTTTAATCAAACTGGTTGACGTAACAGTGTGTTGGAAAGCTTGTCTTTTAACCACATGTAACATAGCCGTTCCAGATGAAAGTGTTTTGCTTGATGGTGTTGCACAGTCAGCTGTCGTTTCAGTTTAGCCAAAACACAGCCAGATCCCCCGGACAGGGACGGGTCCCAAACTAAGACAATTTTTTTTTTAACCAACACCGGGGCAGAGACAGCGAGAGTCGTATTTTCATGCTCAAAAACTCCGTGTTACAATTTCAAAATCCTGTGTCGGTGTGGCATCAGGCCGACTGCAGTCTGGCTTCGTCTCCATTCAAAGTACCTGCTGTCCCACTGAGCATTTGTGCTTTTGTGGCCTTCAAGAAAAAGAAAAGCCCTTAACAGTATTGACTGCCAGGCATCAATGTGTCACATTGTGACTCTGAGCCAATCACAGTTGGAAGAATTTTGCAGCCCCTGTGTGTGTTTTAGCTCCGCCCATGAACAGATCATGTGATCAGTCAGGGGCAGCAGCAGCAGCGGAACATAACTCTTCCCCTGTAAGGAAAACAACGTAGGCAATGTTTCCCTAGTCATGTGGAAATATAAGCGTGCGTCAACGAAAAGCTTTAATTTCATCAAACCCAGAATCAACTACATGTCCAAGCGTTTCAAGAAGTCACAGCTGCGTGTGAAAGCCCAAGGTGGTAGTGACAGCCTGTCCTAACTCAGACCTACAGTAGCTATCCACTGCTGCTTAGGTGTCTTCGAGTAAGACGCTTGGATCCTAAGAATGAAGCGTGCAGCAGAGTCAGAACACAAAGCCGGTGTGAAGGCAGTCAGATGTGTGGATCGGATCATTATTATTTAAAGGGATTCCATTAGAATTAGCATTGTCTTAGCAATACCACTTAAATGATTTATGTCTCATTATTTTCCTACTGACCAATGCAATATTCATTTGTAGTATTTACTGTATTACAACCCACTTTATTGCTGTAATACAAAAAGGAAAAGTAATCCTTTTTGTCTGAGTAAAATAACACACTAAACCTTTTCCATAAAACAAGTTTTCTGATGTACTTTGTAGCTTTTATGCTGAAAATCTATAAATGACTCACGTCATTTGTATCTATTCCTTTAATAAAATAGATTTAAAACAATATTAAAATAATAAGCTTGCAGTGCAAATTGCTACTTAAGGCAAATAGAAAAAATATGACTAGTATTTGAAATCTTTATAGCTGTATTTTTATACTTTTATATTTATAAATATGCAGCATTTTAGCTTTGCAGCTCGGTGAAATGAAGCTTATTATAGGTACGTTATGAAGCGTTGGGAAGCTGAACTCTTACATAAAATAAAAGCAGCATACTTTTTATGAGAACGTAGTGTTAGATTGTATTTTGTGACCAAGTGCTTTAACATGACCGTAGGTGCTGGCTCTGGGACAGATATTACACAAAAAGAGTGTTAATGCTTGGAAAAAAAGTTGGTGAACATTTAAAAAATATTTTAAAATGCTGTAAGAGAAAGTGAAAAATGCAGTATCATTTCATGTTTGTCATTAAGACATCTGGATCTGCTCTTTCATAGTTGTGTTCTTTGTGCTGGGGTTTGAGGGTTCTGCTGTTTTCTATGTTACAATTGTGATAAGTCAATGTACATCTGGGGCCATGACATGACAGTAACCTGGTTTTTGTCATTAGTTTGAAGACACTGCCAAAGTATATTATTAGTTACTGATAATACACTCGAGCACTTTGGTTGATTTTACTTGTTTGTTCATTTGTCTGGTTTTCTAATGTCTGATTTCTAAAGCTTATAAAGGAAAACTACACTGCGTTTTTAAATATTTGCATCATTTAAAAAGAAAAATATGATGTGGTTGTATTTTAAAGCACAAATGGCAAGTGCCTTTTTTGAGGTTTTGCCCTTTTGTGTTTTTAGTGAGTCTTTTTTCAAAAACTGAGCAGCATAGAAGTTACATACAGTTCACAGTGTTAACAGTGTGCCAGCAGACACGATTAACTTGAGGCACATTCAGCCTGTCTTTAATTAAATCATTAGTCAAACCAACAAACTCCCCTGGAGGCAACTCATTGCATCCTGTGAAGGCTGCACTGGCTGAGTCAACGTGACCTCATCCTCTGTAACTCTTAGTGCTTTGTGTAACACAGTACACTGTTGTTGCTGTTGGACTCAAACTAGCACAATCATATCAGTACTTTGTTTATATCTTCTATGTAGCCCCTAATAGTATTCATTATTTAATGAAAAATATACCTCAAACATGGACTAGGAAGAATGTCTGAACCTTTTGTTGTTGACTGTCACATCCATTTTATTTATAGCTAAGTTAAACAATAGAAACTGGTCCACAGTGTTTAGAGATAGGCACATGTGCATTTCAGCTCTCCAAAAATCCTAGATGCAAAAGACATGAAACGCTGAAAGTTTGGTTTTGTGGTATAAACGAATTGCTGTGGAAAAATAAAAATGCAAATAATAAAAATTGTTTATTTATTTATTTATAACTTTGGTCTTATTAAACAATGACTTCATTTAAGCATGATATGTTACACTTTTTGGTTAAGAATTTAATTTCATGGTGAGTTATTGTGGAGAAACTTGACTGCAGTGGCTATAGATTATTCAGCATGAAAATAATTTTTATGTGTGTGTTTGCGTGTAAAGAAATGCTGACATTGATGCATTACTGTGCAGAAAGCATAAGTTCAGTAAAAAGAGCAATAGTTACTGCATCTGAATTGGATCACAAAACAACTAGGCGTACAGAGATGAATGGAAAGAAGATAAAAAAGGTTCTAATGTTTAATGTAATGCAGCAGAGTTATTTTTTTTATATAAATGTAGAAAACACTTCATTTTGAAGGGAAAAAAACAGAAATGTTACCAATTCATGCAATATTTTTGTCCTTTTTATTATCCAAAGTGTTGTACTTGTATATATACGTGACAAGTAAAGGATCTTGAATCTTGAATCTTAAGTTACATTCATTTTGATACTGTAGTGACGCAGCTATGAGAACTTTAATCTAGGTTCTATTTAAAGAGGCAACGGTACACCATACCTTATCCTGTGTAGGTGCTGTGTTCATGATTAAATGCTTATTAATGAGAGGTCAGTGAACATCATTTGACTTTTAGACTATAACACTGTTTGTTGTCCACGACAATGGTAAAAAAATCAAAAAAAAAAATCAAAGAAACCAACAAAATCTCTGATTATGAAAACATGTGCAGATCAGCAGCTTTCTAAGATTTTGTGAAGTGCAGAAGGCCATGTTGTTTGATACTGTTGTAGGAGGGAAGAAGGAATTAAAAAAACATGAATTTTTTTTTTTTTTTTTTGTATTTTTTGTGGGTCCTGTTAATCGTCTGTGTACTATTACTTCTGTGTATATAATAGTTCAAACATCCTGTGCCCCGATTCCCCCCCACCTCCCCATGTAGTCGCATAGGGGTGTGTTCTGAATAACATTTTGTTCCGAGAAGGGCGGAGTTTGGCCTCCTGGCATTCCGAGGGCTGGAGTCTAATCGTTGTAGCACCGTGCTGCATTCACGTTGTAAGGAAAGGTAGGAAATACAGGAGCCTAGAAAACACAGGAGGCAGTCTATTCAATTCAGTTTTATTTATACACTGCCAGATTACAACAACAGTCGCATCAAGGCGCTTTATATTGTACGGCAGACCCTACAATAATACATATAGTCTGAGTTCTGGCTAATTTCTGAACAGAGCAGAGGAAAAATGTGTAAGGATTTATAAGGGGGCTTGTGTTTTGAAAATAGATCTACAAAAAACATATTATTACTTCTAGCTTTGTACTTCGTAATTTGGCAGTAGGATAGCCTTTCATTCACTGACGAGGAATAATCACAGGTATAATCAAAAAAGCAAGCAATCCGAGTTTTTAAATAGTAAAATGGCCGAATACGTGATAGCCCGCATTTGTTAATCTCTGTCCGTGATTTTCTCAGCTCTTTTCTCTGAAACTAAATATCAATAAACCTCTAGCAAACCTAAACCACTCTTTATTAATAGTGTAATTTTCTAGAGTTCTTACTACAATATTTCTGCGGCGTTATTACAATAGAAATCCTAAATTACTTGAACATGGCGTCAATTTACGAGAATCTAAATGCACCCCCGCCCACACACACACACATATCAGTCCGCGCTGTGTACATTCTAGTTAAGTTGCAGACGTATAGGAGTTCGTAACCATAGCAACATGCCAACGTGAACCGTCTACTGCTGAGGGACTATGTTTTCCGGCGGAGTGGAATGCTAAAGACACGTCGGGAGTCGAATGCCCTGCCTACGCTTTATGGTTTCCCGAAGCACTCAGCACAACCAGCGTCGGCACCTTTAATGTCGCAGCGTTGTTAACCAAACTGGAGCAGTTTTCGTCCGCGTGTTGTGTTTCAAGCGAGAGAACAGATAACAGACTTTCTGACGGAACCTCAGCACACGCCGCCAGTGAAAGGGTTAAAGCGAGGACCTGCTGGACCACACATGTTGGAAGTAGCTGAATACTGACCAAGCCAGTTTAGATCAACCAGAGCTCCATTTAGTCAAGGACAGGCCAAACTAATGGAGTTGACAAGGATTAACGCAGTGAATGAAACCATAAAAGGTCAAAAATAATTCCTATACAGCTTCCTCAGCGGGGGATTTTAGTGTCAGCGTGTCCGGGCCAATTATCTTTAACGAAATTCAACGCGCCAGGAGCCTGCTCCAAATTATTTAGATATTTTTCTGATGTTAGGCCTGCTGTTTGTAGGCAAATAAATCAAACGTCATTCGTTTTTTCCGGACTCTCCTCTAACAGCCACTTCCAGGACTTAATCGCACAGGTTGTGTAGGGTTAACTCTTTGAAATGAACACGTCTGTGTCTCTGGTTGTTCTCTCAAACACCACAAATAATTGTTTTGAGGAACAGTTTCTTTCAAGGCCTTCATGTCCAACACAGTGTATTCCAGGCCCACTAGCACTAAATAAATTGTCTCTTAATTAATTACATTTTATTGAATACTCTGGTGTTTAAAAAAAAAGAAAGAAATGATGAGTGAGAGCAATATTGTTAATAGTGTTCCTTTCAAGAAGTTATAGAATAAAGCAGAGCAAATTAATGTTGATTGAAATGAATTGCCTCACAGATGGCTGTGATTCCATTTTATTTATATAGCTCCAAATCACAACAGTAGCTGCTTCAGATATACTGTGACAGTAGTATCTTAGTTACTTACTTACTTACACTAAGTAGTATCATAGTGTATTTGTGGTAATTGTTTAGCAGTCATGCTATTGTGAAGCTGCACCCTTATCCATATATGCTCTCTTATCCATGGTACTGCAAAGTGGGCTACTATTCAATTACAAAAAACAAAAACTCTGTAGGACTTTGATTGAACTAAATTGTTTTCATCTATACCGTTTCCTATTTGTCCTTTACTAAAAGTACTGCATGTATTTAATCTTTAGTGCTGCATGAGCACACATTTTGAACAATACTTGTTTTTCATCAGACTTTATATAGAGGACATTTGTTTCCTGTCTGAAGTCATTGCAGGATTCACTCTTGTGCTAAGCTTATGTGGTTTGTAGGAAGAAATCAATAAATTATTAAAATTACTTTTTCATGTCACTCCTCTGATGACCAAGACTTAGGGGAAGATAATTTTCTGAAACCAAAAATCCTACATTCTCATAGTGCACTGTAATAAATAATGGATTAGTGTTCGGGTACTTATCATGGTCAATGAAGATGTAACAGTAACTCGATCCTTCAGCTAAATGTGACAGAGCAAACACAATAACATTTCAAAAATGTGAAAATCCCTTGACATTTATGTGCACGTATTTTCTACAAAGACAGTAAAATAAAAAAATAAAAAAAACATTAAAAATGTTTAAGTCCCGCAATAAAAACTGGAATAAAATATATAGAAAATGTGTAAAATCTCAACAAAGTGTCCAAAATGAATTTATCATGTTGAAAATGTGTTAATTTGGTTTATATGTGTAGATATATGTATCACGTGTTAGCTGGCTGAGATTGCTTTTTTTAATTGAGGTTTTTGAATAGTTTATTTGTTACTACTACTATTTATTTACAACAGACAGCAGGACAACACTCCATTACCATAACAAAAATACCAATTGAATATATTTTGGAAAAACGGTGTATCATTCCTCCAACAGAATTTCAGAGAAATACAAAATTATTTGTAAGGCCCACTGAATCTACACTGGCAGCATGTGGTGGCCCAACACATTTAATTTGTTAGTCATCTTATTTCATATATAATAAAATGAAACAGATATTGTAAAGTAACTGCGGACTAAATGTGCAAGAGTAATGCAAAAGTAAAAAGCAGCCTACTGTGAGTAAACTTGATGTGAGTAAACCCACTGCTGCACACACTCTCTGAATTCAACAGATAAAGACTTTATATTGTAAGAATGTCTTCCCCCTGACGTCATATGTTGTTGTAGATTTACTTTTACACATTTTTGTATTTTGAAACTAAGCCTCTAGAGGTGAATGAAGGACAGCAGGAGAGCAAGTGAAACAGGAGGGAATGAAAATGAAAAAAAAAGAAAAAGAAAAGTTCTATAAGTTCTGGAAAATCTTTCTTTAAACTGAATAGAAAGAAGAAATAAAGGTGTAGGTGTGTGTATAGTGCTGTAACAAATTTCAGTGTTGTTTTAAAGTAACTATGTTTCATGAGACAAAAGCTATTAATACTTAAGAGCAAATAAGAATAGAAAATCAACACAATAAAGAGTAAAGCATAACAAAATAGTGCTCCTTTATTTGTGAACTGTAACTGTAATATCTGGTTTGGATCTGGAGTTACATTAAATAGAAGTGTGGGGGGCAGCAATCAGAATCATTGACTGAAGGCCAGAAAAAGTGCCCAACAGATTAATTTTTTTAGGATTTGTAATCTGTTTTTTATTTATTTTAAGTTATTACAATCAGAACAGACAGGACCGAGGGACGGGAAAGAGAAAGAGAAAGAGAAGTTTAGAAGAGAATTAACAGAACGAGAAGGGAAAGAGAAAAACAGGAGAAGAGGGCTGGAGAGAGAAAAGACACCGAAAATCTGCTTCAACACCTGTTAAAAAAACAAGCAAAAAGCCAACAACACAGTAGCGAAACCACAACAACAACCAACATATGTGGGCTTCATAGGTAATTGGGAAACTTTCTGGAGGAAACCTGGTCTTGTTAGGAAAGATGGGATATATCCCACTTTGGCTGGAGCAGTTCTCATTTCTAGAAACATGGACAAATTTCTTAAACCCCCCAAAATATGACTATCCAGAGTTGGGACCAGGAAGCAGAGTTGCAGTCTTACATGTCTCTCTGCAGCTTCTCTCCTTCTGTTAACCCCCCTGAAACCCCATCTTTGTAGAGACTGGTTCAGCTCTCAAACAAACAAAACAAACTAAAACCTACAGAAGTGTAGAGCTGCCACCCAGGCAAAAGAAAAATAGAGCTATGCCACATTATAACGTGAAAAGTTTATTGTTCTAACAATATACATTTCATGTTTGTACAAATACTATCATGTTAGTACAATATACTTTTCACGTTTGAACAATATAATATCACGTTATTAAAATATACATAATTAACACGTTCATACAATATAATATTTATATTAAAGGTTTTTGTTATAACGGGATAATTATGTACATTGTAATCCTTTCATGTCAAAAATTCTTGAAAGAGTAGTTGTCAAACAGCTAACAGATCATCTGCAGAGCCCTGGTTTATTTTGAAGAGTTTCAGTCAGATGTCAGAGTTCATCACAGCACAGAAACAGCTTTAGTGAAGGTTACCAATGATCTTCTTATGGCCTCTGACAGTGGACTCATCTCTGTGCTTGTCCTGCTAGACCTTAGTGCAGCATTTGATACTGTTGACCATAATATTCTATTAGAGCGATTAGAGCATGCTGTAGGTATTACAGGTACTGTGCTGCAGTGGTTTGAATCATATCTATCTAATAGACCACAATTCATGTAAATGGAGAGTCCTCTTCATATACTGAGGTTAACTACGGAGTTCCACAGGGTTCAGTGCTAGAACCAATTCTGTTTACATTATACATGCTTCCCCTTAAGCAGTGTCATCAGAAGACATAGTATACATTTTCACTGCAATGCAGATGACACCCAACTTTATCTAATCATGAAGCCAGATAATACACACCAATTACAGTAATGTCTTAAAGACATAAAGACCTGGATGACCTCTAACTTTATGTTTCTTAATTCAGATAAAATTGAGGTTATTGTACTCGGCCCTGAAAATCTTAGAAATATGGTATCTAAACAGATTCTTACGCTGGATGGCATTACCTTGGCCTCCAGTAACACTGTGAGGAACCTTGGAGTCATTTATGACCAAGATATATCCTTCAAAGCATATATTAAACAAATATATAGGACTGCTTTCTTCCATTTGCGCAACATCATCACTAAAATTAGAAATATCCTATCTCAGAGTGACGCCAAAAAACTAGTTCATGCATATATTGCTTCTAGGCTGGACTACTGTGATTCATTATTATCAGGAAGTCCTAAAAACTCCCTGAAAGGCCAAAATGCTGCAGCAAGAGTACTGACAGGGACTAGAAAAAGAGCGCATATTTCTCCTGTACTTGTTATTAATCTCTGTCTCTCTTCCACAGCATGTCTTTTATCCCGTCTTCCTTCTCTCACCCCAACTGGTTGCAGCAGACCGGTTGGGTTGTATACTTTATTTTTAGGTTGTTTTCTTGTTTCATTTGAATCTTCAGTTATATCATGGTCCTGGCATTTTTTTTCAACCACTGTTTTTGAGTTGTTGACTTTCTAATTTTATTTATTATTCTGTATTTTCTTTCTGGAGTTTGCATTTGTCTGCATGGGTTCTCTCTGGATACTCCAGCATTTTCCCGCAGTCCAAAAGTAAATTGGTCATTCTAAATTTAGTATACGTTGACCTCAATGAAAACATCATCAAGGTCAAGGAAAAGTGGGTAGGAGAATTGCTAAGGATTTAGGAAAAGAGAAGAGCTGTGTACCAAGAATGGAACAGCTCGTCTCTCGTCTCTGTCCTTAACAATACGACCCAGATGTCCATTGTGTTGAAACTACAATGTTGATAACATTAAACTGTTACATCGCCCTGATGTGTTCTAACACCATTGTTTTATGGAGGTCATATAAATGAAAATAGCCTTCATTACAAAGGTTGGCATTTTAAAGATGAAGGAACATTTCAGGTCAGATTAATTAACATTGGCAGCAGCCAAAATAATTCTTTTGATGTTAAATAGCTGCTGGTTTTAATAAAGAGGCAGTGTCAGTTTTGTGACTGAAAGTTGTGATCAGGAGTATTTTTATGGCTGACCTTGTGGTAAAGTTCACTGCCAGAAAAAAAAAATATACGTTTGTCAACCAATTGTCAATTAAAAGTTTGTGACAGACAGTTAATTGCACAAAATCTAACGCAGGGAGAAGAAAAGTGTCTTATACCTGGTGTAGTTGTGATAGTTTCTAGGAGAGTTTATTCTTTAGAAAGGGAAGATTTTTTAGAATGAGTGTGTAATTGACACTTTGCATGCATGCTCAAAGCTGTTAATGAAGTGCCAAAAGTTTGGCTTTGTTGTAACACTCTTCACTTGGTTCTCATGCGTGTTACGTGTTACACAGCAGCATTGTAACTGAGTTGGCTGTTTTCAGAGAGAAACACTTGTCGTTTTTACTGAAGTGAAATGCATCTTTGTATAGAAATTACAGTGCAGTGTTAGTAGATAACCCCATGACTGGAACATCACAATAATACATAATAAACACAATAATAAGCAGAATGAATTCTAATTAAAAAATAAATAAAAATAAATAAATTAGAGGCTATGTTTAAACATGAATATCATGTTTAACACGAACATCAAAAACTTTGAAAGATAAAACCCTTGAATTTTCACTGTCCTTTCTTACTATCAAAGTTAATCAGTGTGTGTTATTTCAAACAGATACATCAAAAATGTTTACAAAATTGTCTGATTAACACATGACAAAAATTCAAGCAGTCCTGTGAACTCTCATATTTGAGCACACAGCAATAAAAATCTTCCCAATTATAAAAAAATTGTTGAATTCTTAGTCACAAAAATTAAAAAATGCTATTTCCATTTCACTTTCATTATGGATTTAACAAATATCACAAGCTATACCACACAAAAAATATCAGTAGAGAGTCTTGAATAGGACGAAATTCCTGTTTGTTTGTTTTTTATAAAAAAAAAACAAAAAAACTCTAATTATAACTGAGAAAAGAATATTGTTAAATATGTTAATTTCTTTCATTTTTAAGACCTACCCTGCCTACCAATTTGAGACCCACTGCAGTGAAGTCAAAATAAATCAAATTAAAATGTACCAAGAGACAAAACATACAGCAAAACAGTCAGTACTTAGACATTTTTGATGCATGTGGCCAAAATCCCATTCTGATGGTAATTTCAGGTTTTTATTTGTAATATTCTACAAGAAAATATGTTCAGAAATTGCTGCAGATTTCAAAGAGTAAGAAAAGGGGGATCAGAAAGTTATGTAGTTTTCAAGGTACTCCAGTGGTTTTGTCCATGTAAACAGTCTTCTTCACACACTAAGGTTAATTATGGAGCACCAGAGGGTTCTGTGCTGGGACCTGTACTTTATACATGCTTCTCTAAGGTTGTATTATTAGAAGGCACAGTACATACATTTTCATTCTTATGCAGATGTTACCCAGCTTTATCTGTCCATGAAGCTAAATGGCACACACGAATAAGTTAAACTACAGGAACATCTTAAAGACATAATAACCTCTATGACCTCTAATTTCCTTCTTCTAAATTAAATTAAGGTCATTGTACAGCACAAACAATGTTTACTGCACCAGTATACACAATATCCTGTCACCTGTCAATCTGTTGGACACATCCAGGAGTCTATATAACAACACCCTTTTGCCTGGTAAGCCTTTTACTTCCTTACCACCAAAATGAGAATGTGAAGGGATATTTCCTCACATGATATCATGGTTCTGGTCCTAGGTCTTTGACTCATCTTTTTAGTTTGAGTTTACTTTTTTGTTTTATTTTATTCGTTGCAATATAAAGTGCCTTGAGGTAACTGTTGTTATTTGGCACTGTATAAATATTGCATTGTAGTGTATTTTTTCCAGAAACACTTCAAACAGAGCATTAAGGGACTTAGGGACTTATGCGTAAAACCCTTTTGAGACACAAACCATATGCCGCCACACAGACATTATGCAGATTAAGAGGAACTATGCGAGAAGAACACAGAACATTTGAAGCATTGCTCTAGAGTGCGACTAAAAAAAATCCTAGTTTGCACCTAGCTGCACCTAACTTTTGTGCTGGTGCGCCTAAGAAAGAAAAAAAAAGTGCTCCAGTGCAACTGTGGCAAAAAATTAGTCTAGAGCTCTGGTTTGAAGGCCTCAGTAATTTATATTTCTATGTTGTTACCATGGAGAGACAGCTTATTCCAGCCTCACTTGTATGATGTTTTGGGTGTTTTGTTTGTTTTCTTAATATTACTTTTTATTACTCTAAACATCATCTTTTTTTTTCTTGTGCCTGGTGTTTTTATTTTATTTATTATTTTTCCTAAGTTGCTCATCGGAATGAAAATGTTATATAGAAGGCACTTAGGCTTAGAAAAAAAAGTGCTTGCATGAAGGACTTAACGAGGCATGCTGCATAAAGAGCTTTGAGATTTAGTGTAAATAAATGCACTGTCATCACTTGGAGCTCTGGGTTTGAGTCCTTTTTCTACATATTTCACCTTGACAGAAATATTACCTGATGCTTGAATTTGTGTTTACCTTCATATTTATAAAGACATTTTCTTCATTTCATTTCTTTAAGAAAAACATTTCCAATTTTGTGCATAAAATGATGTGTTGTAGAGGCTCCCAAGTTTCTCTACTTGGTGACTTTAGGCTCTTTACCTTACAGTTTAAAGTGCCTGTTGGGATTTGATGCTATATAAATAAAATGTATCTAATGTACATTTTCCCTTTTTGCTGTATAGAGTACACATGAGATCTCATGTCTATGTTGCGTTGACATCAATATTCATCTGCCTGTACTGCACCAGTTTTTAAATGCTTCCCAATGCTTCTGTCTGCATGGGATCAATACCACAATATTCCTATTCTACAGCTCCAGATTTGAGCTTGCTATCTGAGCACCATTCCAAATGGATCTGACATTAGAGAGGAAAAGGGGAGTATGTCACCATAGCAACGCAGCCTGCAACAGCTATTCTCATGGTATAGAGAGAGGGAGGAGTGGCGCAGGCTAATGTACATTCAGCAGTTCGTTCGGTTAGCTGTGAAGATAAGAGGAAGAAAACCACAAATGACACAAAGACCATTGGACACCTGAACAGTAAAAGGGGCAATATGTAAGCTCTATGCTCTTAAGCAGTATTGTGTGCAGTCTTTTACAAAAATGGCCACAATTACAATATTGTAGGGCAGGAATAGCTCAGTAGGTAGAGTGGTTGACCCATGATCGGAAGGTCGGGGGTTCGAATCCACTGAACGGCTAACCCAAGGTACCCCTGAGCAAGGTACCGTCCCTACACACTGCTCCCCGGTGCGCCTGCTTAGTGGCTGGGCTGCCCACTGAGTGAATGGGTCAAATGCAGAAAAAACAAAAGCAATTTCCCCACGGGGATCAATAAAGTATACATTATTATTATTGTTGTTTCATAAATGAGTTAACAATATGTACTCACAAGACTTAGTAGAATAAAAAAATATATAAATAAATAGGAAACTTTAAACAAAACAAGCATTAACATTTGGTTAATATATTTAGTGTCTAGCATGTACCCGTAACAAAGCATTTGCACTGTAAAGTCTGTTGTAAACATCTTAAATCTTGTGCCTGAATACATCATGTGGCTAATAAAAACTCAAATAAAGTGAAATACTTTTCAAACAACAAAAATTAAATTGAAATTAGCATACACATTTTCAAAACTAAGACTACACTGAAAATAAAAATGTGAAATGAAATTAATACTAAAAACAATAACAAAATATAAAACCATAATATCTGTGAATACCAACAACCCACCCACAGGAGGACACAAGTTAGTCTACCCTAAGTCCCTCTCCCAAGCCTATGGGCAATTGTAGCAACATCATTTATGGCTGTGTAACTCGAGCCGCATTTACTTATTTAAATTTGTGTAGAGATTTATTACACACACTGAGATGAGGAATATGCACACAGGGATTTGTGCATGCACAGAAGATTTGTAAATGTGTAAATAAATCTGTAAGAGTAAGAGATAGCAATCTTTGAAAAGTCTCAAAATCTTGTTTGAATCACTGAAAAATACACACTCATCAGTTACATGCACTGTCTGTCCAGTTGCTTGACAATAGTAATTAGTTACTAATTACTGATTACTTCTCCAAGAAAGTAATTGCATTACTTTACTGTTAACTTATTTTCAAAAGTAATTAGTTACTCATTGTTACTCTAGTTACTTTTTAAATAAAATGACACACAACCTGAATACGTAATAAAGCAATAGACCTTTCAGCCCAGTTCTATTTTCTCTGCAAAATCCATCATATAAAAAATGAATCAAATGAAAAAGTTGCTTTTTTAAAAGTGGTTTATTAGTTTTAATCTTTTAACTTTATGCAAATTGCACAAAGCAAAAATTGAATTAAATGCAAAAGACTTTGACTTGAAGAAATTTGATTTGTGCAGTGATTTGTAGGTGTGGAGAGATTTCTGTGTCTATAACAGCTTTACTACGGCCACACATTGCATATGCTGCCACCTACCTGGATGATGTTATCATCCACAGCAACACCTGTGCAGAGCATATGCAGCGGGTTGTCGCATTCCTGGAGTTCTTGAGACAGGCGGGGTTCATGTCCAACCCAAAAAAGTGTGTGGTTGGACAGCTGTGATTACAGGGGTTTTATGAAATGTGAATAAGCAACTGTGTAGAATGTAGAATTTGACTGGTGCAGTCCTTTAGAGTTGCAACTATCAGTAGAACTTAATATGAAGTAAAAATGTGGACCTATTGCAGTGTAACTAAGTTAGGATTCACGGTGATCTGATCCAGCCCCAACTATATGCTTTGTAAAAATTCTGGAGGCATCTAGTGGCACCCCTCAGCCTCCAAGTAGATACGTCTATGGTATCAGCTTGAAAATTTTATCCTGCCTTGCTCTGAAGGTATTACCGTCACAAGATTTTCACAAAAGCTGACCTCAGACCTTGACGTCATTTGCTAGTTTTAAGGATTCTAGCCAAGCAACTTATTAGAATCATTACATTATATTTTCTGATTTGTTATTTTGGATAAACTTATTTGTGACTATATTGTGATCAGTATTAAGCAATTACACATAATAAACTATCAGCAAAATCCCATATTAAGTATGGTTCTGTGTTCAACAATTACAACACTTAACACAACTTTTCTTATTCAGAATCATGTATAATGATTCTGAATGATGAGTTCGCATTCCTGCAGCCACACACAGATAATAATCTGCCACGGTCAAAGCTGGATCATGTCTACGCACACAAAATCTAGATATTAAAAAGTGCGCTTTCATTACTCAAACTAGATTCCCCATTACCCATTTAACATCAGACTTCAGTTATATCTTTCCTTTTTGAACAAACATATAGTCAGGGTTAGATAGGGTAACCCTG
Organism: Hemichromis elongatus; assembly: GCA_015108515.1. Taxonomy (NCBI): domain Eukaryota; kingdom Metazoa; phylum Chordata; class Actinopteri; order Cichliformes; family Cichlidae; genus Hemichromis; species Hemichromis elongatus. Next base: position 20,819 of record VUQR01035749.1, read on the forward strand.
AATCCTCCCCTAGTTATGCTCCAAAAGGACTGCTGGGGGATTCCTGTTAAAAAGTAAATTTAACTCATGGGAGTGTGTTTGTACAGCTGTACACAGCTCTAATTAGCAATTAAACATTTAAAATACTTAAGTCCAAAAAAAGGGGAGCTCTAGTGCCAGGAAAACTTTAGTTTTGTAGCTTGTGAGTTGTGTGTGTGTATGTGGTGGCTCTTTGATCCTGCTCTGTGGAGAGGAGTGTGTGGGTGGCTTACCCTTTTTGACTTACTTTTCATTATAGTGACTAACTCCTGTTTTTTTTTTTTTTTTTGTTACCTTTTTTTTTTTTAAAAAGGA
>VUQR01035750.1:11349-30287 GCA_015108515.1 Hemichromis elongatus
ACGGCGAGGAGTGCCGGTGCGTTACTTAGAGTGGACCCCAAAGCAGACACAGGAGGAAGGTGCTGGTTTGCAAACTCAAGGCGAGCCTTTATTTTGGCTGAAAACACGACACCAAGAAGATTGGTCCAAAATCAAGTCCATTGACTCGCTCCGTCTCCAGTTTCCGCCGCCATGCTTTCTTGTTTGTCTTCTCTGGCGCTGATTATTGGCATCTGTCTTGTGTCAGTGACGTAAAAGACGGATTTAATACGACATGACCATCCAAACAGCAGTCGCTTTCTAAAATATCCGATCGGATCCAGTACCACATACAAAAGTGACCTAGGTGGGATTTGAAAATATCGGATTTGTGCTTTTCACACTGTCATACCATAATCGGATATAGGTCGCATAGGGTCAAAAAAGTCGGATTTGATGCGCTGCAGTGTGAATGTAGCCTTTGTTCTATTAAAGTTTCCCAGTTTAGTTTAGTTTTGTATGCTTTTTCCCCTGCTGCCAAGCCAATAAAGCTGTGGCTTTTTAAGTTAATTCCTTGTGTCAGTGAGTTTGCGTTTGGGTCCTCTCCTGCCTGCACACAGTGTTAACGTGACAGTAAAGAAAACAAATGAGAGAGGTTTTATTATCTTTTTATGTCTTAAGGTCTCTGACAGCTTCATGATCACATCCAATAAATCCATCAAATCCTACATCAAATTTAATCTAGCCGCTATGCTATAAAGTGTTTTTGCTGACAGGTAAATGTTGCTCATTTTAAACAGCAGCATGCCCGTTACTACTAAATATGGGACAGAACAACATCATATATACAAATTTACCTAAAATCTACAGCATTTTTTTTTGCTGTTTTCTGAAGATGTTACCCTTTGGTTGTAAATAGAGTGAGAAACAGTTGAATCAGGGTTAAATTTAATATTGCTTTTAATGTTTTTCTTTTTTGCAGTTATATAATCCCACAGAAAAACTAACAAAAATATAGTGGTAAAGGTTATATCACCCATCGCTATTTCAGCAAATGTTTTGTGAACACATCATTATAGTAAGTAAATGTTAATTTATGCTGGACTAACAGTTAGTCATCATGTATTTTCATGCTTTACTCTTGTGGACTCTCTTCATTACACTTTCTGTGGGGACTCTAAAAATAGTGGATAAATCCTGTAACACAAGATTAATTCCTACTTCAGTGTTTACACACAGAATCACACTGAGCTGTTACACTTATGTATTGTGTGACTGTGAGTGCCGATAGATGCACTAAGGTATATGCATAGAAAAATTGGCGTATGCAAAGTATTCACTTACATCTGTATCAGGACCCTTGTCGGCTCCGGGACACGAGAAGCTGACAAACTCATGGCACCGTTTGTGGACCACGAAACAGCACACTGAGAGAAAAGAAGAAAGAGCAGAGAGTTTTACGGTAACAACTTATGACACATTATTGTGCGCTCTTTTATCTTACAAGTTTATGAAGGCCATTCGACCATGAAATCTGCTTCTTAAAAAACATTTGCATTCACAAAAAAGTATCCTTAATCCAAGTTTCAGACAAACAGTTAAGCAATAGAAGGAGACACGAAGAGGAAGGCAGTATGCAAGAGAATGTACTTGTCCATTGTCACAAACAAATGCAAGCAGACAAACAGACTGAAATGCATGTGTACACCCACACTCACACCCACTCAAAAAATGTTTCTGCAGCTCTCGGCTCTTTACAAGCTGTTGGGGTTGATACCAATTGTATCATTGTCTCCCACTGAAATGGGATCCGCTTATACCAAAGTGTCACTCAGCGTGACACGGCTGACATGACATCTGACGCTGCTATCAAGTCAGCGATAGTGGCATTTACATTTGGACTCTGCCACTGATCTGGAGGGGGGCGGGAGCAAAAATGTGGACATCTGTGACAGCTGGTGTGCGAGCTGACTCCCTCTCCGTCTCTCACTCTCTGTACCCAGCAGTATTTTTTTCTTGCATTGTTTGAAATTCTTCATTCTTTCTCCTTTCTCTATTCTCACACAATCTGTCTGCTTTGCTCATTGTCAAGCTGCCTGCTTGCTCATGTGCACTACTGCGCTCTCCCACTATCATATATTTGTGGTTTTGTCTGTAATTCTGCCAGCAAAGCCACATAGTTGCCAGACAATCTGACAAGCATTGGTTAAACAAGAGAAATTAGTTTGCTGCCGTCCAAGAAACAGCAGGGGTTTTGACTGAGAGGCAGTTGTATCATTCTGCTTGGCTAATTAGATACTTTTCAAATAGATAGTTAGATACACATTTAGATATCATTAGCATAACTGTGAGCATCTTCAACATAACGCTTTAGCGTAGCTCTAATCCTAAATTAATAGTCAACTGCGATTTCTTGTTGTGTTTTTTTTCTGTTTTTGCCTGTGGTTAGTGCCGAGCTGGCGACAATTTAGAGTATTAATTCATCTCTTTGAATAATAAACCCAAAATGAAGCAGAGAGGGAGGGTGGGGATACAAAGCTCAGCAAAAATAGTAGCCCACTGTGATTTATCCCTGCTCTGAAGCTGTCATCTGTGCCATTTGTCATTTTCATAATGTACAGTACACAACAGCCAAACCAGGCACTCAGTACAGGTGTAAATGCAAACGTTGGGGATTTATGTAATCCAGTCAGGCCATGCTTGCAATATTGCTACAGTATATGAATCTTAGGTCTGTCACTGGGTATCTCAACAAACAGCACATATAAAACTTTATGACTGAGATGGGATTCACTGATGTAGTTAACTGGGTTAAAAACACTTCTGAATAAATATTTCCAAAACAATATTAAGGTTGCACTTGATTATCATAAAACAAACACAAAAACACAAAGTCAGTTAAACTTCAGGGATATCATTCTGTCCAGTTAGGAAGCAGAAACCTTTGTGAATCAATTTTACCTGCTTTGGTACAAATTAAACGTTACCGGAGACGCAACACAACAACCTCCAAAAAGTGATGGTTTCGCAGGTGGTGGTCACAGACCTTTCTGTTCCTTTTCTGCTCCTTTTTCTCTAGTAATGCCTTTTGCTAGTAGCCTAGTCACCCTTGGTAGCATTAGACAGTACCTTTAGCCCCTGTAGGTTGCAGAGCTAGTCCAGCTCCTTTACGACATATGCTCTCACCACCCTGTCACCCTGTTACCATAATAAGTAATGACAGTAGCCAATGCTAGCATGCTAAGAGACTAAAACGTTAGAATTGCCAAAGAAACAGCTTCAAGGGCTGAAACCTTAGGCCAATAGGGAGGCACCAAAAACTGCATTTCCTCGAATGTACACTTGAGACTCCAAAAGCAAGTCAATCACCATAGACTCCTATGCTGAAAAACCCAATTTTACAACAAAAATAAATAAATACATTTTGAGGGGGAAGGCCGAGGATAGTGATTGGTGAATCTATTCCCTAGTGATTAGCTTGACATGACCTTGACATGGCTGATTCACTAAAGTGTACTTTTTGAATATATTCATGGTGCTAAGACCTAAGAATCTTAGGTGTTCCATTTAATATCTTTAAACCTACATGCACTAGTTTTTAGGAGTTACATGTTTGCATTTTTTTCATATGTTACTCAGTACTTACAGTAGTAATAGGCTGTGTATGTGTGATGAACCCATACAGTTTGTTTATCAGTGTCCCTCACTTACCAAGTTACAGCGCTATGCAAAAGTCTTGAGCCATCCCGCATTTGTTTCTGTCATAAAAAAGCCAAGTCAAGGTATGAACGAGTGTTATGTTTACATTCACCAGACAACTTAGCAAAGAACCAGTTTTATATTGAATCTTTAGTTGGTGTGTTACTAGCAGGCTGTTGGAAAGCCACATAATTTAGCCAAAAATGTAGCATATCTCATTATGGTGTGCAGTGTTTTAAAAAAAAAAAATTGAGGTAACTGGAAAACAAAAGAAGAGAAAAGAAGAAGCCTAAAAAACACTACAGATTAAAAGTGTCTGAAATCATGTCCTTAGAAAATAGGGGGGAAAAAATCCAGAAAAGAGCTGACACAGAACCTAAGTGATGCATCCGGCCCTTTAGTTGATCCATCTACTGTTCACCAAAGACGTGGATACTTTGATCAAGTCTTTAAGAAAATGTAAAAATGAATTTGCTAGATCTGTATCAGTGTGTCAGATATTACTTCACATCTTATTCTGAATTTTAGTTGACAGTTTAACTGGCGTAGATTCATTTCCAAAAATGGCCTACACGTTTCCTTGATATGGCAGGGCTCTCAACAGATAGCATGATCATTTAAATGCAAATTTGCCAAGCCAACCACCTTAAATTTTTTTTATAACTTCTAAAAGGTGAGATCAAGGTCCCTTTTTCTTCAAAGCAACTGAAAAACACCAGTGTTGAATTCACATTAGACTTCTTGAAAGAGCGTTTCAACATTTTATCATTTCATTTTTCTCCTATCGGTGAATGCTGATTATATCAGTAATTGTTTTGGTGCTGACCTCAGGGCATTCATACCCACTTCATATCCACCTCCAACTTGCCCAAAAGTCAAACTTTCAATCCTCCCATCCCACATCCTGCCCACTCAGCCGTCATTGAAATTAAGAAAACATTTGCTTGGATGCAAAGGAAGAGCACAAAGCACATAAAATCTGCTGCATGTATTTTCATCTTCTCTAACACAGAGTTTTACTCAGCAGGATTAATTCTGAGCGCAATCATCAGGTTTTTCTTTTTCTCCCTGCAGCCTACTAACAATATGTGAATCACGCGTGTAATGACGTCTGTAGTTCTCTCCCTCTCTCTGCCAGTCCGTTACATAGCCTCGGCTACACACCCACATGCCCATTTCTGCCTCTGTTTAATGATGATCTCGGACGCGTTTGAATGTTGAGCTGACCGACTTGACACTGATCCCAGTTCAGAGGTGAAGGAGGACCTAAGCTGAATATAGTGGAAGGGATAAATCTAGCTTTGGACCTTGTGCGCCTGAGTGCAAGTGAGTGTGCATGTGTCAGGAAAGCTTAACCACACTTACACAAGTCAGAGACTGTGCTTCTCTGCGACTATAATCCTCAGCATTGACTTTCATGTGCATGCACACAGAATGATACACACATAAATTTAAAAGCTGTCTTAAGAAAGTAGAAGCCAACACTGCACGCTGCCGCGGCTGAAACACAGAGGCTCTTTGGGAGCTTATGGGAAGTTACATGCACTCAGTAATTTCCATCTATATAGTGCTGTGCAAAAGTCTTGATTCACCCCTTATTTCTTTATATTTTGCCTCCAAGGAGCCAGATAATTTTTTGTCTTGAGGAATTGTTCTCTGTTAAGGTCTTTTAATGCTTTGTTTTTTAGACATTGGCTGCCCTTCACTCATTTTCATTCCAGTTCTTGTACCTGACCATTTTTAAAGAAGTGTTTTTGGTTCGTCAAGGCACATAACACCTACCTAAAACAAAGCCCCTAAAACAACTTAGCATATCTCATAAATGGTTTTAGTGGAAGGGTCGCTGTCAAAAAGTCAGTATTAAAGTATGCCAAATACAAGAACTAGTCTCAAAATCAGGTACAACAGGTCTTCTAGAGTGATGAAATCCAGAGGGGAGTGAAACGATGAGTTTACACCCACCTGTAAAACATGGTGAAGGCTCTGTCATGACTTAGAGCTGCACTTCAGCCCATGCTGTTGGGGATCTTGTCAAAACTGATGAAAATATTCAATATAAATTTTGATCGGCCATGTAATACTATCTGGAAAGTTTCTGATCAGCTTCCTTTCTCAGTGTGAAAATGATCCCAAAGCATACATGGACAGAAAAACACACAATGGATAACTTTTAGTCATGAACTGGCTTCCCCAGAGCCCAGACTTTAACATTATTAAAGCTTTGTTGACATTGATGATCAAATATTGATGTTCAAGCTCATTAGAATGGTGGAACTGTTTGTTTTGAGGTTTTTTTGCCTTATATTCTTCCATTTATGGATATAGATCACTGTACCCATTTCCAATTTCCCCTAAGAAAATATAAAGAAATGATGGGTGGCTCAAAATTTTGCACAGTATTTTATGGGGTGAAGCAACAGAAAATAGTTGTCTCTATATTCCTTCTGTATTAAAGGAGTCTTGGTATAATGTGCTGGAGGAGAACTTTAACGCACAAGAATTAATCTTTTTGGTGAGTCAGAGGGATGTGACTGAGGAACTCAGTAGTGAGAAGAGCAGTTGTCTCCAAACGGTTTCATTCTCGCGGGGAGAGCTATGTAAAGCAGCAGGAGCAGAGGTGACAGTAACATGCTGTATCGTCAGGGATATTATGATTAATTACTATGGGCTTTGTTTTACCAGCCTAATTACATAAGCACAGAGATAAGGGGCTTTGGCATTATAAAGCAGCTTACACAACATAAAAGCGTTCTTGCAAGCATGTGTGTGTGTGTGCAGAAGGTGGAAAGCACATGTTTATATGCATCATCCCAGTGCCTGTCTCTATAGGTGGCATGGTTTCACACATACTATTACATCCATACCCCTTCTCCTCTGATCCTTTCAAGTGTGTATTTAGCCCCGGCTAATCTGGTAGAATTGATAATCTACCGAGCCACCGTTAATAGAATTATGATGCGCTTCTGCCCAGAAGAAAAGCTTGCAGTGGAGATATGGGAGAGAGAGCGTGCAGGACACGGGCAGCACAGAACCAACTCAATACCCTCCAGACACATTCAATCAATCCGGATCCCCCAGAGTGCGTCTGAACACAAAGAGAAAAGAAGCTTTGATCTGAGTTCCGCAGGAGGAAAAGGAGGAAGTGTGTGACACGATGGATGAACAGGCAGAGAAGGTGGAAACAAATCCACAAGGGTTCCCGTGACTGTAGGGATGGATGCTTCCAGTTAGAAATGCTGCTCAAGCAACAGCTCATCGTTTTCTCTATAAAATATTATCGAGGTGATGCTAGGTGACAGCTTTTTCACCTAGCCCCATCTTGGAATTACTCACAGCCTCCCATCATGCAGCATATTTTAAATAAACACAAAGACAGGTTTCCTCCCAAGCACGCACGCTGTGTAAAATACTCTCTTTTGCAGAGAGCCCCCCCTCCCCGATCTCGTCTGTGGTCGTTCTGTAGCAGATCTTCTGTCATTTGATGCAAGAAAAATGTCAGAGAAAAGAAGCGGAGAGGAAAAGAGAGGTTTATTGTCCTCTCATGGTTATTTTTAGGACTGGTTCTGGCCAGGGCTGGAACAGCGTGTACTGAACTGCGACGTGGTGAAAATGTGAGGAAAGACATTTCCTCTGCACTTCTCTTTCACCTGCCCGGTGGACGCTGTAAGTGGCACGCACCGATACAGATATCCAACCACATCAACGTATCTGAGGCCGGCATGTGTGTGACAAACTGAGAATGATGAATGAAAAGCTATTGCTGCCACAAGCCTGTGGAAGTACTCAATGACAGATATAGAAAAAGCTGAAATATAACCATGTAAAAATGAGCCGACACAATGCATCCAGCCGACGAACTTCTAGCCTGTGTCAAGTTCTCGTCAAATTTTGATGCAGTTCAAAGGCCAGGGAGAAACTATATCCATCAGTTGCTTTACCATCCTGATTACTTGCACTTGGCTTTTTACACTTGAACATGCATGAGTTCATTTGGATTTAAAGAGGTTTGTTAGAGGTTTTGTGCAGTCTGGCTTTACCACTTGACTGAGCAACCTTTTGGAAAATATAGAGATCTCCAACGTTTTGCTCAGCATGAGATCGTGTCAAAATCTATAAATGCATAAATAAAATTGGAAATCTGTTCTGGGCTTTTTTGGATAAAGGAGATTAGACAGGATAGCGGGAAGAAACTAACTACTATCCACTGGTATCCATCACAACTGTATATACAGTTTTCCCAATTTTTGCTTGTTTGCGATTGCTTTGGTCTCTAGGAGATTTACATGGTTTCTGCAAGACATGTTAACATGGTGAAACTTGGAAAAAGTGTTAAAGTCGTACCTTATTGCTGCAAACAACACGTTTCAAAAAGTGGAGTCTTTATACATTCTCAAATTTTTTTAAGTTTTGCAACCACTCAGTGGTTGTTTTGCAACTGTTTGCAGAAAATTTGCTGTTTCACATGCAAACTCCAAGCATTCACAGGAAGGTTTTTGGTCCAGCACCCTCTTTGCAACCAATTTTCCCAAGAAAATGCAAGTAACCTTTAATAATTACTCACCAGCTGGTCTGAGAATAAACAGATCAGCTGGCACTCCCAGACCAGCCACGGCAATCAGAGGTTGCCACAGAGTCACAGACCGGTCTCTAGGACTCTGTGAGTGAGGCTTCATCCTGTATACAGTGGGGGAAATAATTGATCCCTTGCTGAATTTGTAAATAAAAAAAACATCATCTAGCACTTGGTGGAGGAAACCTTAAAAGCAAACACAGCAGTAAGATTTTTCTTGTAGTTGGCCAAAAGGCTTAAACTCATCTCATGAGGGATTTTGGTCCATGACTCTTTCAGGAAACTGAGGGCAGCTGATAAAAGTTATTAGAGAATTTTAAAACAGGCAAGTCACCAGTTACCTATTTGGTAAAAACGCACCCAAAGTAATAGACTGGTTCAGAGTGACAACTGTGAGAACGCTTTAGCCAACTAAATTGCCTCTGCATATACATCTTTGTCTTTTTGCCACCGCCACTAGGAAATAAAGTACATGTGCAATATACCGGCAAGCAGCATCTACATGGAGAGGGAGGAAATGAACGGAGCTGAAGCTACAACAAAGGCCTGGAAATTTGATTTCCGTGCATACATTCAATTATGCATGGTATGGGCACATGAAAGGCAGAGATGTAACAATAAGGGCGCAAACAGAGAGTTTACATGAGCATGTAACCTTGAAAGCAACAATAGAGCTATTCACAAAGACCACTGAAGGAAAAAGAAAGTAGAAGATGAGAGCAGAATGGGAGAAATAATAGAGCAGGAATTAGAAGATAGTGAGAGATAAGATTTGATGAGGACAGAAAACAGCATTATAATCTTCCTCCTGTCAAAAATTTGCAAAAATCTTCCCCAAACGTCTGTTTGTGCCTACCAATTATCACTGTCACCATAACATCCTGCTATATGAATATGCATGCATGCAAATGCAATTGTTTATAAATGTGCACGTAAGACACTTCTGCTTGTTAGTGGGAAGTTGCAGAAAACAGGAAAGAGAAACCTCAGGCGAGGTTCAGCATGCTAGTGGTACAATAGTGTCCTTGAACATGGTTTAAGGACCTTGGATCGGTTGGAGAAATTCAGATGGAGTTCAAGGTGATGCTGGCCTTGTCAGATTGTATCTTACCACTCGGTGGCCTCACCTAGTTTCCTTCCACACTGCACTGCAGGATGACAGTTGATGGCATTTATCATCTTGGCCCCCTGCCTTCTGGGATCTGTCTATAGGTATGCATGTCTGGATAGTTAGTAGAGTAGACACAGAGAACAGGGATGGTGTCTCCAGGTACAAGCTTCTTTTCATGTTTTGCATGTTGTGGTTTGTGTTTACCCCCCCCCGCCCGCGCCTACTAAATAGCTAGACCAGACGTGTCAAGGAAATTCCATCTGTTATAACACACTTCCATGTGTTTCCCCATATATCTCCCTAGTAGTCCAAGCCAGGAGCAATATTATAGCTTCTGGGATTGCAGTTGGTTCTTTAGTGTACAGTGTAGACTGATCTCACTAACTCTGCACATGAATATGCAGAATCTATAGGCAAGCGATCAGACCTTGGGTACCAGAAGCTTCCTTGTTTGCATTTACAACCAGCTTTTGATTTGTACTGATTAAAAACATTTGAATGAGCTTCAGCTGCATGCAGATAAACAGTCTGTGGAAAGCTCAGGAGGAACTGGATTTGTTGAAATTCAATTGTAAAACCCATTGTTTATGGTCGGATGTTGATTTAATTTTTCTAGTTTTAAGATTTTTTTTTCTCACATATTAGCGTTATAAACTCTGACCAGGGTATGGAATGGTTCTCACCCGAATCAACAATGATAGGTTAACAATAACCAACGATAGGTTAAAAATGACCAACAATAGTGAAAATTAAAAAAAAATATTTGTATCTGTAGATTTATGAGTTCTTACTAAGAAAATCTGACATATAATGACAATGCAGTTTAGAAATAATCCTGTTTTATTGTACAAGTTGTGGATTACTAGTTCACACTTACAGACTCTGCTTGGATTAGCTGGTTGGTGTGTTTGTGGCATGCAGAGTGCCCTCTGGTGGACAAACTATGGAGCATCAACAAAATATTTGAAGGGTGTTTCTTCTTTATTCATGTATTTTTTTCATTATAATTTATAAGTGCCACACATCTGCAAAAAATTCTAAATTGTATGTCAGTATGCTATTATCACCATTTAGCTGCTAGCATGGATGCAGACTTCTTATTTTCCAAAATTTAGTTTATAGCCTCATAATATACAGTATTTTGGTAGAATATTCAGCATTGTTACAAAATCACATAACATTGTGTATTATTAAGAATGATAAATAGACCACACTCAGTCAAATATGCACTCTTTGCAGCATTAGTAGTGTTTGTATAAAGGATGGCCACAGGGGGAAGGGATCAATTATTTCAAACTAAAGGTGGGAGTGTTTGGCTGCTAGACATCTCTGAGTCACTCAAGGGAGATGGTGATACTGCCTCATGAATTTAATATGACTCTAAAAACAAATGCAGGCATGTGCACTCACAGACTCATGAGCAGACGGGTTAATGCACACATATAGGTATGCAGATGCATTTTTTGCTTCATTCGGTTGTACAAATTTTGAATGTGTACAACCGAATGAAGCATATACGAGGGACATATTTACACACTCATCCTTAAGCTCACATTACCGCTTTATCTCAGTGACACAGGACACACACACACCAGCACATACGCACATATTGGGTACCACTTTCACTCACAAAGACACGCTTAGACATAAATTTAAACACAACCCCAATTCCAGCGAGTGATGTACTTTGTGCACTGGTCTGCCTTAGAGCCCCTTCTGTCTGCATATCACAGTAATCGTAATGTCATGAGCTTGTTTAGTTGTGGCTGACACTTACAGAGCCAAAGGACCAAGCTAGAACTCCCAGTAGAATAACTGTTAATAAGAGGTGTGAGTATCTAAAGTATCTAAAGTTCTAAAGTCAGAAAGGATCTTTCTTTCTTTCCGAGTATTGCATTCATGCTATGACGCAGTCAGTTGCCAGAGGACCTCCGCGTGCTCAACCTACACACAGAAGACACGATCGGGCGAAAGCTAAAGGTCATGGCTAAGTCCAAGTCTGGTGCCGGGGGAGACTCTGGTACCAAACATCAACATGAGAACATCTTCAGCTCCTACGGCACTCCATGTCCTAGACTAATTTGTGAAGACACACAAATCCAAGGCTAAGCCTTTTGCTGAGAACAACGTGAACCACAAATAATGTACTGCTTTCCCCCTTAAGTAGCTGCTTCTATTTAATTCTCACACAATTTGTTTTTGTTTTATTGTCTCTAATAGAAAAAAGTGAGAGGAGCCAGAATGAAATTTTCCATAGAAAACACCTTGATTAGTTCTGTGCTAGAAATAAACACCACTCAGGATGTAAACACATTTACTCACTAAATATGATTATATAACAGTTGCTACTACTGACCATAGGTTATCCGATGCTACAGGCAAGCAGACTGCTGCAAGGCTGTAATGCCAGCTGTTACATCTGATAAAACGTGGCAGCTAAGCAGGTTGGTTTGCCTGCCGCACAGATGTGCCAGCCCTGATTTCCGCTCATGACCTTTACCTGGCTCGGATTCTCGCATGTTTCACAGAAATGTAAAAGCAGGGATGCTTTTAAATCTCTTGTACAATTACCAGTAAAATGCGTTTATGATGATATTAAAGCTCCTGGAAACTGTGTCAAGTGATCCTCAACAGCGCTGAAGTACCAGCATGCAATCTGGCCTTTCTTTGACAAATGTACCCTCAGGGATTTTGCTGCTATAGCCCTGCTTGTTATGATATGACCTTTAACATGGCTTACCCTAAAAAAGACTGGCACTACAGTAAACAAGGACTGACAACACTTTAGTGTGCTACATTTGTTTGCATGGAAGCCAAAAAACAAAAAAAATTTAGATTTAAGTTCTAACTTTAGCTCACCAATAGTTTTTAGTTGTTAGTGTGCACAGGAATATTAAATAGATCCCACAAGTTGGAGCTAATATATTCAATTTTTTTATATACCCCCAAATCACAGTTGCCTCAAGGTGCAAGTTAAAGACCCTAGATAATACATAGAAAACCCCAAGAATCAGATGACCCCTTTTGAGAAAGCATTTTGGTGAAAGTGGGAAGGAAAAACTCCCTTTTAACAGGAAGAAACCTCCAGAAACCTCATCTGCTTAGACTGGTGTGGGATGAGGGGAAGAAGACTGTGGGAGACAGATATAAATATCAGAGGATATTGAGAAGTTTTACTCTTTTAAATGTTTAATTTTGATAGGATAGTAGATAGGAAAAGAGGGAATTATATTTCTGGGGTATATAGGTATAATCCAGGCCCGTTCAACCCTCTGGCAAATGGGTCACCTGCTATACAACTGAACTACAGCAGCTCCGTTGTAGTTTTATTCTTGACTTCAAAAATTGTGATTCCTGGAGGAACAAAATAGGAAGTTATTTACACGCTACTCGAAATACATGCCCTGCTCTCAAGAATTGCTCCAAGTAGCTGTTTTTAGAAAGCACATCAAAGTTCTCTTCACTGTTCAGAAACCGCGGCATCAGATCGGTGACTGTGTCACAGGTACAAACACGATGACTGACTTTAAAAAAAATAATTAAAAAACGCCTTTTTTCGGGTAGCAGAATGCAAAGAGAAATCAGCTTTAATAACAAGTATACCTGACGGTGCTTTGGTTAAGAAGCGTGAATCATTGCAAATATGCTGTACCCATGAATCACGATTTCCACTCTGGTGCTGGGAGACTGGAGTCAGGTGAAGAGATGCTGCCTAAATTAGGATCAATCATCCTGGCCTTTTGCAAGTATAAAACACTGGGTAGTCATTTTTGAATAATTAGTTTTGTTAGTCTGTTTATTCTTACAGGGAGCACGAAAGGTATATCCGGGACACCTATGAGTTTCAAGTTAACGTGTCACTTTTGACTGTTATGCAACACTAGGGTGATAAAAGGCATTAAAGTGTTAATAAACGATAAAAGCTTAATCAAATGCAATTAATTGAGCATGGGTGTGTATAATGGTGTTGTGAGTCAGTAGTTAGACGCCTCCTATCTGATCAGCTGATGAGCTGATTCTGGGTCAGCTTGGGTGAGTTTACTCCTCAGCAGCTAAGACAAGAGGTGACTGGACAGGCTCTCACTCTGAGGTCTGCCTTCTGCTACAACATATGCAAATGCACGTGCATATATGCATGCAGATATCCATGCAGGGGAATGCCAAACATACCCATCAGTCTCCTGCATGCATTAGATGCTTAGTGTGTACACACATACATGTGTGAGGAGAAAACCCGCAGATGGACACTTCCACATGCAGTCACAGCCTCCTCAAAGATGCAGACCTAAACAGATTTTAGACAGACACGCACACACACTGGCACAACCCGACACTCACTCTCTGTCCCTCTCTTAAGCTCTTCTGGGTGTTTCTCTAGCACAAAAACTGCAGAGCCCCAGAGAAACACAGTCATGCTGTATTGAGGTCAAGAGGTTTGAGCCAGTAAAACCTGGCCGTTGTAAGAAGAAGAGAAGCAGTCAGTAAACCGTAGTGTTGCTTCAGCCCCTTTATTGCTGATTAATGGCACTCGGCTGAGAAAGGGAGCATGACTCTTCTCATCACTAGGCGTCTCTGCGCCTGGCTAATTGGCCTAGTTAATCCACACGCCCGCATCCAAGGCTGTGTGGAGCGATTAGTCAGCCTGTCGAGTGCATGGCTCATACCATTTGGAACCGAATAAGGGAGAGAAAAAAACGAAAGGCAGCAGCTGTGGCGAAATGGCATTCTGTGTTTTCTGCAAGATGGTTTCAATTAGCACCTGCTACCTCCCACGCCACCCCGTGCTTTCTTATTATTTTTTCTGTTATCTTTAATTTTTTTTTCCCTCATTCAAGTTCAACAATGACTTTTCCAGCACTGCCACTGTGAAAACAAACCTATATACTCTACTCAAAAAACTCATATGTTTGGGTAGATTTCACCCAGTGTTTTGAGTAATGGGTATCTACACTGAACAGAGGATGATCTAAAACATATTAGGTAAAGTCTATGTAGCATTTCTTATGACTGGTGAGCTAAGGGGAAAAATGTAAAATTTAAATCAACCTAACAACCCATTTCACTTAGCTTCCCTAATTAAACATGAACTTAAATAAAACTTTAATGCCATAAACCAAAAATAAATATAAAGTAATGTAAGTAAACGCTAAAACATGCTTTACATTTTAGCTAATGTCCCTGTACTTTGTTGCACCAAACCTTTAACTTCCCCAGGATGCACGCTCCAAAACAACTCTTCAGGGAAGCTTGGCCCCACGTGAAAAATTATTGCATTGATAATGGATGGATAATACTACTACTCACTTATCCGAGTTGCAGCAGTCTAAGCAGAAATGCTCAGACCTCTCACTCCAGCTACCTCCTCCAGTTTACCTCTGGGGGAAACCAAGGCATTCTTGAGCCTGCCGAGAGACCATAATCTATCCACTGTGTCCCGGGTCTGCCCTGGGATCTTCTCCAGCTGGGACAGGCCCAAAGCGTCTCACCTAAGGTGCATCAAGAGGAAGCACCCTAGCACAACTGCCTCCTTTTGATGTAGAGGAGCAGCAGCTTTACTCTTTACCAAAAAAAAAGTATCAACAAAAAAAACCATGACTCACCCTCAGGGTTCAAAATCCAGCAAACTCTCTGTTTTCCCCCACACATTAACACTACTAAATGTTTTAAATATCTTGAGCTTAAAAGGAAAGGGCTTTAAACAATGCAGATCTCCATTACCATTTT
Organism: Hemichromis elongatus; assembly: GCA_015108515.1. NCBI lineage: Eukaryota > Metazoa > Chordata > Actinopteri > Cichliformes > Cichlidae > Hemichromis > Hemichromis elongatus. The sequence continues at coordinate 26,412 of VUQR01035750.1, forward strand.
ACGATTGCCATATGAGTTTTTTGGTTTGCTCTATAAAAAATGAATCCACACATCAGCATATAAATGCAAAACTTTTTGCCTACATGATTAACCATTTATTTCTAGATAAAAAAAAAAATGAAAAGAGGACTGTCACTATCAGATACAGTACACCGCCTTGCCAAACAAAACTCACCACCTGGATTTAACTAAGCAAATGAGTGCCTCGGAGGATGAAGGGATACATTCGTCATCTCTAGTGTCTACTTTAAAACCCAGTGGGTGCAGTGTTGTAATCGGGGGTTACTGCAGTTGGTCAGGTGTTCAGCAATGTTATGTGCCCAGGTAAAATTAGTCCGCCGACTACCAGAATATATTAAATGGCCAAGTTGCCATCAGTGTTTCTTTTTTCCTTCCCTGGTGCCACAGGTATATTCTGAGACAACCATGCCGGGATTTAATAGGCTCAAATTGTGGAAGAGCAGATAAAAAAAATTGAAACAGTCTGACTTTTTTCTTTTTTCTGGATGGTTTATAATAAATAATGGGCAGGACGCGTTTTATTATTCCACCAATACACATAACGTTCTATACTGCTCTACATTATTTTTAGGAAGCTGTGCACTTATATTCTGACATGTGAGTAGAAGTTCTTTAGGTAAAAGCTTGTGAATACCATTGAAAATATTCAGCAATAAAGTTAAGGATCTAAAGATATTTTAAAGCAACGAGATTGTGTCAGATTGTGGTCCTGGCACAGAGACGTGAGCGGTATGTTTTCATCTTTGTAGATCAAAGAAAACTAAAATATTTCTGTGCCAGAATGCAAATCCCAGGTTTAGTTGGGGCTGCGAAAAGTATGTTCTTATTTGTCAGTGTCTTTTGAGACAGGAACGTTGGGAAAAGATATGCAGTGCAAGGTTTAATGGGAGACTCGAGCCTGGGTCTCTGTAATAGCCTTACACTTCATGGATTTTTTACTTAGTGGGACTACAGCAGTCAAAAATGAACGTGTAGAAACAGAGGATAAATTTCAGGATATGTTTGCTCAATTATGTCCCTTCATACCTGTAAATAAAGAAGGTCCTGGTTTGGTACTTTTGCAAAAAAAAAGAAAAAAGGTAGACCCATTCCATATTCTTATTTATCATTTTCAAAATTCAACTATTTTAGAAGTGTAAATGGTTCTTTTGCTAAAACAAAGCATATACTGAAACCAAAAATGTGACAATAAAATACTCTGAAGTGCTTTTAAGCCTTGCGTCCTTCTCTTCATTTCAACTGCTCTCCACAGTTGGGTAATTCAGCCCATTGAATACACAGGCCTACTGTATGTGGTTAACCTCACTTTCAGATACAATTACGCCCACCTCTTGCTCGCCTCTCTGTCACTGTGTTTCTTACTGCCCCTCTCTAGCTACAGGTGAAGGGCTGCTCTTACAGATCCAGGCCTAATTTTTCTCTCAACAGCTTCCACTGCCACATCGTTCCAGCGGGATCTGCTCTTTCCATCCAGCCGGCCAGAATCAAAGAGCTGTTGACACAGTCTGAACTGACTTGTCAAGGCCACCGTGTCTGTGTGACATTCAGTTTGCATTACAGAGCCTGTGAGTGTGTCGCAGTGCTGATGTACTTTTCTGTTATCTGCTAGATGGAAAGAGACTGCACTGGGCATTAGCACAGACACTGAATCCCTTCAGTATACGATGTGAGTGTATAGTATCAGAGTAGGTGTCAGTGGTCTTGCTGTGTATGTTTGCCACGTGGGGTGTAGTATATATATGGCTTAGTATTACTGCAATTTAGACAGACACTTTTCTGCTTTTTGCTCCTGCAATACAAACTGCAGTGGCTAAATACTCAAACAAATTACATGCCTGCAACTGGGCAAGATTGCATATTCATTCAAGGCAGATATGCAGAAAAATCCCCAAAACTCACATATGCACTTTCTGCTCTCATGTAGTTTTACTTAGTTGCAGACATGTTTTTTCTTTGAATATTCACAGGCTACAGTTAGTAAGGTTAGTAGACAACAGCTCTAACAGTCACCATTTCTTCTTCTAGCATGTCCCTTATTAACCAGGGGCCACTAGAGCCACTAGAGCAACTGGAGTCACGTTTCCTCTTAGTCTGTGTGTTAGGCAAATCTTTTAACCACTACACTATTAAGTCACTACAACATAGACTTATTTTAAAACGAATTCATTACATTAAATTTTTGTTTGTAGTTATAATGATTAGCTGATCGTTATATTCACTAGCAGTCTAGTCAGTGGTGAGAACAATGAAATTATATCAAATGACTTAAAGGATGTTTAAATCTTACTGAGGAGGAAATTTCCTAAATTTGTGATGTATAACTGATGCAAATTTATCTCGAAATTAATCTTTTGTTTGCATTTTGGTTGTTTTTGTTTATCATTATTGCTATTCTTGATACTGTTGTATCGTTATTATTGGTGTCATTGTTGTTTTTTACTGTTTAATTATATTTGATTAATATAGCAACAAATCACAGTTGCTGCAAGACCCTACAATAATATAGAAAAGACAGAAAAAATCCCAACCATCAGATGAACTCCTTTGAGCAAGCACTTTGGTGACAGTGGAAAGGAAAAACTCCCTTTTAACAGGAAGAAATCTCAAGCAGAACCAGGCTCATGGAGGGCGGTATGAAATTGGGGTGAGGAGACGAAGATGGGACAAAGGAACGCTGCTACTATTGTTATTACCGTTTTCATTGTTTTTGTTACTTTTGTTGTTTGTGTTCCTATTGTTATTGTTCCTGTGTTCCTGTTGTTCCAATATGACAATAATCTAATGTTGAGCGTGAGAAATTGTATTGATCACTGCTTGTACGTGCATTGCAAATTTGAGGCGACTAATAAACTTCAATAAAACTGGAGTCTGGTTGTGCAATGGCGATTCCTTCTATCATGCAAGCCCATAGTCAGCAACATCTAAACAGAACCTAATGTTCCCTTTCCCTTTATGGGCAGCATGACAATGACACATAACTGAGCACTCTTTCTTCAGCGTTAACATTTTCTCGATCTGGCTTAAATATTTAACCGGAAGAGAGACCGATTGGTTCGTCTCTTAAACATTCTGCCAATTTAACATTTGTTATTAAATCACTTTAACCCTCTTGGTGTGTGCACCCCATCCCCCTTACTTTAATATTCCAGTCACAATTGACCAGTCAGTTTTAACACCTCTTAAATGAACATAAGTTCAGTTCAGTGGGCTGTTCAGTGGTGATTCAGTGGGTCGTTTATTAGGCTGTAAAGTGAGTTTATCATTTGGTCATTCAGTGGGCCATTCAGGGGATCAGACGTCAAAAGGGGTGGGGGGTGGATTCCCATTCATTTTCTATGGCAGTCACTTTTGACCGGGAACACCACAGATGTAATAAAGTTGATTAAAACCATTAAAATTCAATGAAAAAGGTGCTCATCACTTTTATATGTTTAAGTGCATAGTGTGGAGGTTATCATAAGGCCTTGAGGCAAGCAGATGTAAAACACAATATTTATGAGGTTTTTTTTAATTTGTAAAATGGTCAGACTTGAACAGAACATGAGAGGAAGGTAAAATTAAAAATGATATTTGTGACGAGAAAAGGAATGATACTTTGAGCTTTTGAGGACAGTTCAGGATCCGTGTTGGTAGCAAATAGAAGGCTCAGCAGTGTGGAGGCATTTCAACCAGTGAAACAATTTTTCTTTATAGTTTTATGATACAGTTTCCTACAATATAGTATGTAGACAAAACAGAAATTAAAAAAAATTTGATTATTATCACCATTTGAGACCTTAAAGAAATTCTGAATCGATGCACGTCTAAAAAATACTGAACCTACAGTGAACGTGTGGCTTTTTAAAATCACCATTC
>VUQR01035752.1:0-14420 GCA_015108515.1 Hemichromis elongatus
CTGAGGAGATGTGGACACCGAGATACTTGAAGGACTGCACCCTCTCCACTGGAGCTCCATTGATGATAATGGGCTTGTAGTCTCTATGCTGACTCCTTCTGAAGTCCACCACCAGCTCCTTGGTCTTGCCAACGTTCAGCTGGAGATGGTTATCCTGGCACCATGATGCCAGATTCTTCACTTCATCCATGTAGGCCGCCTCATCGTTGTTGGAGATGGTGCCCAACACCACTGTGTCGCCAGCAAACTTCACAATAGTGTTGGAGCCGTGGGTGGCCACACAGTCTGAAGTGTAGAGGGAGTAGAGCAGTGGTGAGAGGACACAACCCTGTGGTGCTCCAGTGTTGATGGTGATGCTGTTAGAGACGCAACTACCCACCCTCACCACCTGAGTTCTGCCAGTAAGGAAGTCCAACACCCATGCACACAGACGGCTGCTGAGTCCTAAATCCCTCAGCTTTGTGAACAGTCTGCTGGGCACTATTGTGTTAAACGCTGAGCTGTAGTCAACAAACAGCAGTTTCACATAGTTACCCGGTTTCTTGTCCACGTGGCTAAGGGTGGTGTGCAGGACATGGGCAGTTGCACTGACCTCGGTAGTAATGAAGGTGTTTGAGAGGCTGCTGAAGGACATCATCTCCTCCTTTAAACCTGAGTTGAATAAGCAGAAGAGAATGGATGGATGGATACTGTGCAGTTTGTCTTCGCCTACAAGTCTACAAGATCAGCCGCAGGTGGCGGACAATGTATTTACTTTTTAAAATGAAGGATTTTTTTAAAGTTTAAACCAGCTGCATGTCATTTGGTCCGTTTAGGATGAAATCAAAGTAATCAATAGTCTGGGGCAAAGCTTTTTTTCTAAGAATTTACTCTTACAGTAAAGATTAGATCCTTTAAATATAAAATTTTATGACAAGCAAATCTGAAACTTCACAAAAGTTTAAATGAAAAACTAAGAGAGCGGTGAGAGAGTATAAGGTGCTTATGCTTAAACAGGTTTTCATTATAATAAATGATTCTCTGTCTTGACAAAGCGCACATTTACTGTGTGTGTGACTCAATCTGAAAGAATGTGCCATAATAAAAAAAGCTGTTTCCTACATGCTCAGAGAAAGTGGCAACTTGCAGTGTTTCAAAATGAATCCAGTGCACAAATAGAATAAATATAATTTCCTTTACTGGTTACTTGGTCACAACTGTGGCCAATATTTAGGAGAGTTTATCCCTTAGACCTTCATGTTTATTGCACCAGCGTTTAAAAAGCATGTTCACAGCCATGTTTATGGAAAGCTGCCACTTTCATAAGAATTGTAGACTGGAGTTAGGGGAATACATACTTTGATTCACAGGTGCAAAATCGACCTCAACTCTATTAATTAGTGCTGGATCTCTCCAAGTGTTTGTGATATTTTAATAGAAACAAATAATATGGCCTACTGTGGGACACAAAATTGGTTAAGTGAGCTCTAAGACCACTCTATATTATTTACTACCTGGGCTGTGGTGTCCACTTTCTTATCCAAGCTAACAGCAGAAATACGTTACAGTGGTTACAGGTCTCTGTGCAGCTGCTGTCACAGACGGCACAGGAGAAACAGCAAATGATGGTAGAATGATTGGGGCACAACGAAGGGCAGACCAGTGTCACAAAACCCAATTATTTCATAGACTTCTTTAAATGTGTTTTGCATTTTGTTGTAGTTCTTTTTGATGAATATTACTTCCATGGATCGACCACAGTTTATTTAAATATAAAAACCTTATATATGCTCATGATTTCTTCTTTGGCTCTTGGCGGAGACGGATGCATCTCTCCTCCTCTCCCTAACCCTTATCTTTTTCTGCTTGGCTTCTATGTCCATGTCAAGTCTCATCTAACTCTAACCCTCAGAGTCTCTCAGTCTTGTTCTCTAAAACCTAAAGATTCTAAATTTGAACAACTGGTCCCTCAATGCAATTGACACCCTTTTCTCAATAAGAAGCCTGGGTTCAGGACAGCCTAATTGTCCTGAAGGGACGTTTTCTTGCCAGACAGACGATGGATGGGTGACAGCAGTGGCCACAAGGCTAGCTGCTATGACTGAAACGATAGGACGGGCCGTGAGTACTCAGACTGTGTTTATTGAATGCCACATGGATAAACTCACGGCTCTTCAATGCAAAATTGAGAGACCCGGTGTCCAGTGAAAGACATTAGACCAGCTGTAAAATTGGAGGCAGCTCCTTCGCACTAAACCAAAACATCAATTCTCTCATCTGGCTAACCACATCGCTGGAAAGACCCTACAAGCCGGCTGGCTGAAAACAACAAATTCTTCTCCTTGGTAGTGAGATTGTTATGGATCTCTGTGCCCTTATCCTTCCAAGGCCATCTGTGGGGGTTTGTGGACTGCTGACTTTCGCTTAGTTTTTCTCGATTGCTTAAACACATTTCTTGAAACTATGCCTCGTATTCTCAAAACAGTAAACACAAATCCATAACATCTCACCCAATTTCCCAAACATCGTATTTTCAGGTCAAAATGAAGCTCTACGCCCAAAACCATTAACTTTTGCTAAAAAAACAAACTTTCCCCACAGACATCACACACAAGGCTTAAACACACACACACCTACACACACCTACACACACACACACACACACACACACTACAACATAGTCTTACACATTGATGCAATAAATTAAAAACAACAATTCCAAAACTGGCAAGTTATGTTACTTGTGGTTCTTCCCTGTAAAAACCTTTTCACGTGATGAACACAAAAGACGCAACCAATGTACATACAGTGGCACATTTTATTCAAGTACCATACAGTACAACAAACACCAAAAACATTATTCCACCTCAGCATCCTGTCTTTGGTCTGGGTCAGGCCAGAAAATATCATCCACATCATCGGCTATTTTGGCCCTGGCCAGGCAGATGATGACTGATATATCTAGGCAGGCTTCTTCCATGACCTGGAGAAGGTAAACACTGACATACGGTTCTCTGTCGTACGCTTTCCACCACCATGCCAAAATAACTCCTCAACTGGGTTTAGAAAAGGAGAGTATGCAGGCAGAAAGATGTTCGAAATTGGTAAATTATTAGTAAATCAGTCATCAACTAGAGCAGAAGGATGGAAGCTGATGGTATTCCAAACAACAACGTAGTGAGGCTGCTCTGGCTGTGCTGGTTCCCTGTAGTCCAACTGGAACATTTATTGTCTTAGACCATCAAGAAAAGCAACAAGAAGCATAGTGTTATAGAGTCCTAGAATGGCATGGTGGTGAAGTAACCCTCGTTGGCCGATGGCTGCACACATAGTGACATTCCCTCCACGCTGACCGGAGACATTTAGAGTAGCCTGATGGCCAGTTATGATCCTCCCTCTTCTCCTTCTTTTGGTCAGGTTAAAACCTGCCTCATCCACAAAGATAATTTCATGGGGAACAGGCCGTCCTTCAATCTCAAAGATTCTCAGCAAAACTCATAACACAGTAGAGAAAATCACTACCCTGAATCACAGTTCAAGAGTGCACACATGGCAGCATAAACTGCCACGCCATGGAACACAACACAACTCTGTCAGAGTTTCGTTCAAAATGCCTGTTTCAACAGGAATTGGTTCTTTCAGAGAATGCAGTCAATTGTGGAGAGGCTGATGGCATTTATCCCTCGAAAATGATGATCATCCTCAATCACTCCCCTTTGAATCTCTCGCAGGTGGATTATATTATTGGTAATTACCATGTTTACAAGCTCCCTCTCTTGCCCTTCCGACAACAGCCTCCACCAGGTGGTCGTCTTTGTGTCCTACAAAAATAGAAGCACTCATTTACTGTAACTGTCACATATCCCCCTTTCAGGACAAAATGGAAACATACTGAAACTCAAGAAACTTGAGTTCAGGAACTCAAAAATTACTGTACAGGGCAATCTTACTGCAAGTACACCAACTGTTTTTCTCCCTGGAGGTTCTAATGATGTAAACAGTGAAGCGACTCCAATATGGCTGTACTCGTTGCCCAGTCTCCCTCATAGTCATACTACAGACAAGGACATGGTCAACTAAAGTGGCTGACTTAGGTTAACATTATTGAATGCTAGTGCTTTTTAAACGACCACATGGTGTAAACACTGAAAAATGTAGGGATTTGTGTTTAGAGTTTTGCAGTAACAGTTCACCAAATCTGACTCCTGTGTTAAAGACGGGGAATAGTGTTTATAGTTCAGGGTGTGCTTTTTGAAGAAATAGCATAATGGTTTTGAAATTTTAGTTCAAAGGATTGGTTATAGTTTTTAAGCAATCGAGACAAACTGTAACTGGGTGAAAGGACACTCTCTCTGTTGAACACAGGATACACATACACATGCACAGACACTGACACAGATACGCACCCACCCACTCTCACTCATCCCAAACACCTCCCCCACGTGACTGCCCCCACCCTATGCAGACGGCAGGTCGACTGGACCAGCGCAACATTACATTGCTGCAGGACCAGATGCTGCTACCGGAAAACTCTCAACCACGTTTGCTTGTGATGTGTTTTCATGGTGTTATGGTGTGAAGATTCATGTGTTTTTGTGCTGAGGAGTTTTTTGTTTTCTGTTCTCATACTGATCTCTTATCTAAGAGCACAGTCTGAGTAGAGTTCTCTTTTTCTCTTCTCCTTTTCCCTGTTGTGTTGTAGATTTCATTGTTTTTTTCTTATACTACATGTTCTGATCTGTCTACCCCATGTGATGTTTGTATATTATATGTATGGATGGAAGAGGTCCAATCTTGCTGCAGGAAACTGCAAGTGGCAAATAAATGGCTTCATCAATTCATGTGCTATTATATCTAAAGCCTTTCAGTCATTTTAAAAATACAAAAAGTCAAAGCTGCAAAGAGTCAGTTAACGATTTTCAGTTTAACAAAGACTCTTAGATTAAAACACTGTCTTCTCCACACAGGACATGCAACGCACTTGTGGTTAATGAAGGACTGAAAAAAACAAAAACACATTCAACTCTGACGTAGATGGACCTAAAGATGAGCGTCTTAGTGCAATTATATGCTCTGAAATCTTGGAAAAAAGACAATGTGAGAAGTTCGACACTTTCTAAGAATTTCTCTGTAACAGTAAAAACTTGATCCCAGTAAAGAAAAAAGTTAGTCACAAAGCCCCGAAGAGTTTAGGTGAAATGATGCTACCAGCTCGGCATTTCCCGTGGTTGTTGTTCTGTGGTTGTTGTGGGAAGTGTTCTGAGAAGCACCTGCAGACACACTGTGAAGTGCATACCTATAGCTGCCTGTAAGCTACTCGAATCTATCTATCTATCTATCTATCTATCTATCTATCTATCTATCTATCTATCTATCTATCTATCTATCTATCTATCTATCTATCTATCTATCTATCTATCTATCTATCTATCTGTCTATCTGTCTGTCTGTCTGTCTAACTATCTATCTTGGTTTAAAAAAGGAAATTTAGGCTAGTTTCCACTCAAAACATCTTTGTGCAAATTTTTTGTTGGTTTATTGAAGTAAAGCACAGACGACACTAATCTTTCCTGTGAGGTGCAATGAAAACCTGAGTGAAGAGAAATTGCAGGAGAAGAGTATATGAAGAGATTGGGTGCAACCAAAAGACAGTAGATTATGAAAAAGAACGTTTAAAACACTCTTTATCACTGAATGCATTTGTGATTTTTAAGTTTTGGTCTGCTATTAGCTGTACAGTGGATATCCTTTACCGTCTGTTTCCATTTTGTCACTTGTTGTTTTTCAGCAGTGCAAACCTTTGCAAGTCATTTAAGTATTTCTAAAATTATAATTTTTTCCATTTCATGCAAAATGAAAATGTGGTGGATAAAAATAAACTGCAAAGCCAGGTTAGGGAAAAAAAAGATGGGGGAGGGTTGATGGTGGTTCGCCGCTTTACCTGACAGCTGCACCTGACTTAACTTGCTGTCATTCACACATGCTGACATCACGGTTTATTGAAACCTTTTAAAAAGGTGAAAGATTAAGTTTTTATTTTGCTCAATTTTCCCTTATTGTTTAATCAGATTTAGGCACAGAAAATTTAAGTTTGGTTTGAACATATACGTCTACAAGCATCCACATGTCACGTGTTGGGAAAGCGAAACTTGGGTTGCAGTTCATAATGAATCATTAGTCAAGAGAGAGTGACACTTATCTCATTTTTGCTATAACTCGGTGCTTCATGGAACCAATGAAAAGGAGGATCTTATGTTTATCTGTGAAATGCCAGTGAGAACAGTTATGTGGCACGCTGAGCATCAGAAAGGGTTCCCACCTTCTGTCTCACAGAACTATTGTCCCGTGCTCGTTTGATCTCATGCTCGTTTATTGTGCAGGAGCAATATATCAGGGCGTAATCTAAAGTGGGGTGTAACCAAGCTAATGTCAGTCATCTTAACTCTTTACTGTCTTTGGTTGTTAGACTGACGAGCCAATCCAAATCACTCATTTCTGTGTATTTAGTAAATAGGATAATAAACATGAATTGACTGTGTAACTTTATTAGCAGCGTCCTCCTGAAATGCACCAACAACATTGAGTGTAACATCCTCCTCCCTGCCCCTTAATCCTCTCTGGTCATTATGGTAATACGTAAATATATCTTTAAAAATAAGACACACAACTACAACATGGGAAAAGACTAAGGAAAATGGAGTTCACGATTAAAACCCTGAAAAACATAATTTTCACACCCGAGCCTCGACTCATGCAGCCCGGTACCAAACCACTCACGGACCGGTACCGGTCTGTGTCCTGGCACAAGGTCTGTTGTCTTTTTTTGAAATTTTTATTGATATACAATGCAGTAATTGTTACAGTGGTTTCTTTTATTTTGATTAATTTCATAGAGAGTAACGGTTTCACTTTATTTTTTCTTTTCACAAATAATAACCTAATAGGGGAGCAATTTGTGTTAGATACTGTTGTGGTTGTCTTTATTAATCTAACTGGAAGGGATTGGTATTCATATGTAGTAGTATAACGAACCCAGGCCCAGTCTCATTGTACTATGCAGTGTAGCTTTTACCACAGCTACGTTGGACCTGGGTTACAATTAATCGTACATTACTCCAAGGTACCTGAAGTAAAATGACATCACCAGTGCAGCTGACATGCGTCGTGTTATTGCAGTGCAGTTTTTAGTGTAAACACAGAATCAGGCAAAGTCCTAACTAGACTATGGAAAGTTTAATTAATAACTTAATATTTGCTTTTATTCCTCAGGCTTCCTGTCTTTGTTTTTTTTCAAAGCTTCATCTTTTTACATCATTCCTATAATGCCTTTTGTATCATATTTGATACATGAGTTTCTGACACCTCTATCTCATCAACATGATCAATACTTGCCATTATTTCAAAATTTTATAGACAAAGCTCTTTTTTGTCTAAAATGCAAAAATTAGTTTGTGGATTTTGTTAAAAGGGTTAATAAACTTGATTGTTTTCTAATTGTGAACAGTGTTTGATTAATTTTCTCTCTCTGACAGACTTTCCTTCAACCATTTGATTTCCTTTCCTTCAAAATGGAAACGACGACTGATCCCGTCTACATTGATTACATAGAAGTTACTGAATGTACCAGGGACAATGACAACAAACTGGGAGCGCAGCTGTCCATCCTTTACTACTTCATGTTTGCCTTCAGTGTCATTTGCAACGGGATAGTCCTCGTCATCATCTGTCGGTAAGTGGTCCAACAACACCGGATTATTTATTTCTCTGCAGTGTAGGCATCACATAAAAGATCTTGGATAAAGGGAATTTTAAAATGTTTAATGATTTAACTTGTAGAGTACATGCATTCACACACACACACTGTTATTCACAATAGTTTTAGATGAAAATTTAAGACAGTAAGATAAGAAAATAATTACTGTGTTACAACAGTCAAACCAAAGCAAAATAACTTATAACTTAGCTCAATAAGACAATTGGACAGCACAAAATCTCTTGGAAAGTGAAAGATTTACACTTAAAAGGAGCCGAGTTTAACATAAAACATATAAAATATAAAACACAAAGCCTAAATACAATCTAGAGATGGCACGATACCACTTTTTTATGTCCGATACTGATACCAATATCATCAATTTGGATATCTGCCGATACCGATATGAATCTGATATAGTGTATTTTATAATCAATAAAACTGTTTGTATAAATATTTTGCTGCGTTTTGTATAAGTTCTTACCCAGTTTAAAAACAAAATAAAACATTAAAGTTATTCTGTTATACCTGTATGGAAAAAAATACACTGCATCCAAAATATTTTATAGTTCAGCAATACTGATCAACCTAATAAACTTAAACCCACACCATCCTCCCTATTCTGGTATTTTAAAGAGTACGTAGCAGAAATATTAAACAACCTAACTAATAGGGTTGCCAGCTCCCAGCAAAAGTATTAGGGAACCACCCCCCACACTCCACCTCATGATGCTTAATCGACATAATCAACTTTAATTTAATGCAAGTGTTAAACAAATGCACAGAGATCAATTATTTTTCTACAATAATTAAATAGATTCAACATTCTTCTTCAACAGAATGGCAGACAGCACAGATGGTACCTTCCCAAAGGAAAAAGTGCTATATGTACTACTATTACTACTAGTAAATATTAGACTTACTATTTACTACATACAATAATGGATTTGAAAGAGAATAAGAAAGAAAATTATTTCTTCGTGCCCCCCTTTTCCTGTTATTGCCCTACCCGGGGCCCCTGGCAAAACTTTGCTAGATCCGCCCCTGACAGCTACAAGCTTCCAGCTACATAGAAAAGGATCCTGGTGTTATTTGTCTCTCAGAAACAGTTCATAACTTCCCTTCAACTCATTCATAGCACCTAAAAGGTACACCCGTGCTGCTGTTGCTTATCTGCTGGTTTCCCATTTCTGGCGCAAACTGGGCGATTAACAAACGAGAGAGACGGGACTTGCGACAGAAAAGCCGATCAGCTGATCATTGATCAGTTTCATGATTGAAGTATCAACAGGAGAGGGAGGGGAGAGAATGAGAGGAGAAGTTGCAGCTGTACAGCATGAAGACACAGAATAACTCCAGCTTTGTCTTTTTTCATTCCGAAGTATGCCAAAGTATGGGACAAATTGCTTCCCTTTCACCTCAATATGAAACTCAGACGGCCAGTCCAGCTGTGGCTCCATACATCGGTTGTTAAGCTGAACGTGGAAATATTATGCAAACATACAGACAAGAACTTACACACTTGCTTTACTTCTCTGGGTTAGTTTCCTCAGAGATGAAATGCCGGGTTGGAAGCACGTAGTGAGGCTCCAAATGCTCCACCAGACCGCCAGACAGGTCTCGCACACAACAGCCGCTCTATCACGTGACGCATACTGCTGCGATGCGCTGAGCTGGGTTACGCCATGTAGCCCATTTTGTGAGGTGATTTTGTGATACTTCGGATCAGATTACATTTTTTATTTCTCTCCGATATCCGATCCAGTAATATAGGTCAGTATCGGACCGATACCGATAGGTAATACCGGATCGGTCCATCTCTAATACAATCCAGTAAGTTGAATGAAACAGGAATGCAGGTATTTGCTGTTTGAGGCTTTAAAGGCAAAGCAGCAGCTATTTGTGTGAGTGGAAAAGTATTTAAATGTATCTGAACTCTATCATTAAAAGGCTATAGTCACAAATAGCCATTGCTTATTTCATTAAGGTAACATTTGATTGTTATGTGAGACAGTTTTGGCATTGTTGAGCTCAGCTGCAGCCCGAGTGCTGGTTAACATTTTGACTGCAAAAAAATAATAAACGTAAAACCAAAATTCAAAGATGTAGCTTATTTGCAAACCTAAAATAAGGTCAACAAGTACCTGCAGACCTGACGTGTTCAGGAAAGGGTTTGGGTGTGACCTAGGGCTGGGCGATATATCGAGTCCTTAATTATATCGATATATTTTTGTAGGAGATATAAGATGTGACAATATTTTTTATTTTAATATAGTCTAAGTTACATAATAATTATACTTGTGGAGCCGCAAGTTTGCCTCTCTCTCGTCCACTTTTGTCTCCACCAACGTTACTCTGCCTCGCCTCTGTCCTTCACTGAACACAGCCCCCCTCCCCCATCGCTTCACCTGCAGGCAGCACAAGATGGACCGCCTTCAACGACGAGCTGGTCGGTAAAAAGAAAACATTTGGAGATTATTATTACTATTATTTAGAGTGTCAGATGAGCAGCAGATAAATGTATCTGTAGATAATGTCGGGAAAGCGTCCCGACTAAAGTCTGGAGCACTACTAGTGTTTTCACCATTTACAACAGCTCCATGAAGTGCAAAATGAAAAGTGTGTGAAACTGCGTCTCCTGTGCACTTGTAGCAAACTAGCTGGGCATAACAAACTTTACAAGTACCAACTGTGTCCACAAGGGGTTGCCATATTTATACAAAACAAAAACATATTAACACATTCAAGTTATAACAGCACACTCTCGTTATCTCTTCCTCACATTTTGTTGTGTTTTTATCAGGGACAATGACCATTCTGATTGGATCGTATCTCTTCAGGATATTTTGATCTCATTTTTGTTCATCTGTGAAAGTGGTTTTACAGCTTTTTTTAATTGTGTATTAGTTTTTACTTAGTTATTGTCTTGTTTTTGACAGAAAAAAAAGTTTGTTGACAAAACCGATCTTGAAATGTATTAGTCAATGAAACTTACGCTGGCTCGGCAGCTTCGGCAGACAAATCCTCAAACCCCAGTCAGAGATGATGAGGGTGGTTAAGCTGTGCTGGCTCTATGCAAATGCACATAGAAAGGGGGATTTTAAAACCACCCCACTTACTCCAGTCAGTGACATTTTCTAATGCCGAAAAAAAATTTAAAAGTTTATAATTTTTTAATTAATAATATAAATAAAATTAATAATGAACATAACAACATTAAAATGAAGCATTGTTTAAATGAGGCAAAATATTAAACCTAAAGAGAATTATTTATCTTTCTGATGCTGTTTATTTCTAACATGATAGTTACACATTGCAGCTCTGAAACTTTAAACTAGATACATTAAAAGATATTGTCCCATAGCCTAATTAGGATAATGTGAAAAACCACCTTAGTTTATCATCAGATTTAGTGATAATACTCTGATCAAGTTACATAATCGTAATAACCTGTGTTCTAGTAGCTGCAATTCCAGCTCCAAGACATAGC
This sequence comes from Hemichromis elongatus, assembly GCA_015108515.1. NCBI lineage: Eukaryota > Metazoa > Chordata > Actinopteri > Cichliformes > Cichlidae > Hemichromis > Hemichromis elongatus. The sequence continues at coordinate 11,223 of VUQR01035752.1, forward strand.
AACAGATTACAGTAGAAGTAGGGCTGCGTATCGTCACTGATTTCTATAATCGTTTTATCACTAGGGCTGTTCGATATATGATATATATCGGATGACGATATGAAAACGTCTCTTTTGCTATCGTTTGTTTCATGGTGTCGCAATTAGACTGTTAAGGAATATGTTTTCATCATTTTGATGGTCACTGTAGATTTTCTTACAGTTCTCTCTTTCTCTTATATTTAATATAACCACACTACGGACTTACAAGCCACTGTTTTTATGCGTTGTCATTAGCAACAGCGATGGTAAACCCAGCCTGTGGGTTCACATAATCCTTTCAGAATAAAGCTGAAGATCCTGTAGAGATTTTTCAAAATAAACTGAATCGTGAAATAGTATGCAGTCTATGAGCTTTTGGTCCACAGCCCTACTTATCAGTAGATTTCCATATTTTTATAACTATAAAAAGAAAGCTGACACTTCTGAGACTTTACCAGAGGTGTGAGCATCACAGCAGATACCTTTGTATCAAAGTAACTGAGGATAAAACACAGAAAAACATGAAGGAGATTTTCCTGTCCTGGCTTTTTTATAGCAGATAACTTTAAAAATATTCTGCAATAGAACAAAAACCGAAGAAAACTATGAATCAGCATATGAGCATTACCTGATGCTGCTGAAGTGAAGCGTTAGTGTTATGCTCCTTTGCAGCAAGAAGTTTGTGACTTTGTTTGTCTACCTGTGGTTGGCTGCAGGTGCATATATGAGAAAGCTGTGTATGTGTAAATGTGATTTTATCGCATTAGAGGAAAAAACAGCAAGTAAGAGGGAATTCATGATGATATTTATGTGAAGCGTAGTTTGGGTCCTCTTTTGCTGCTGGTTCATTAAATTTTGGTTGGAGAAAGATGAGTCTAGCGCAAAAAAGAAGGAAAGACAAAGCGCAAATGGGCCGACACATCAAAATCTGTGAGCTGTCGGCTTTCAGCCCCCGACGGCGGTGAGAAAGCGTCGGGTCCTGACACATACGGGATCACTAAGGGTTTTCGCTTTTTTTTAGGCGCCTTCTTGATATGATTTTCTTCTGCTTCCCTGGCCGCTGTGTCTGTGGGAATGGTGTTGGCTCTGTGTAGCATCCTGATGACACCCAGTTTGTGCTCCAGTGGATGATGAAAGTTAAACCTCAAATACTTATCGGTATGCATTTAGTTTACGATACATATCAACTTTTAAATGTCCCCTAAAACTGATGGAAATCTTAAAGTTGAAGACAGCTAACCTGCCATTTTTCATATTCTCCTTGGATATCCTCCATTTCTACCCACTGTATGCGAGCAGGCAGTCTAAAAAGTTCTCTGTGTTGATTGTAACAAAAATGACAGTGCCAGAGAGAAAATCAGCAAAGTGTCGCTGGACTGAAAAGAGAGCTTGTACACAGTATATCAGAAGGTCGATGAGATTCTATGTCAGCTGTATGCAGACAGCATATAAGGAGCTTAAGCAAAGGGTAGCACTGTTAAAAGCTCAGGCACAGAACTCCACAAAGAAGCCTCTAATAGACAGGACTCCTGGTTGCTTAATACTTAAATTAATTCAACATCACCATGACTATGTGATAGACTGACCTTCATTTGCTTCTATATCCTAAATCTTCAGTGTGACTTACGTTAGCGTTATGCTCCTTTTTAGCAAGAAGTTTGAAACTTTGTATACCTGTGGTTGGCTGCAGGTGCATATATGACAGAGTGTTAATAGATACCTAATTATTGCACCCCCTCTATTTTTACACTACTTTACTTACTGTGTAACATTGTTTGATCTCTGGTCTCTCAAACATGAGAGCAGCACTTTAGAGGGTACTGTCCTACCAAGAAGTCAAAGTACATTTCACTGATTGCATTTGTTTGTGCATTCCAAAATAATTGAAATGATTTAGTATCTTTGCTCCAGAAGCCATGGTATGATGACGTCCAGAAATGCCACTGATTTTAAAGATGTGCTGATTTACTTCACTGAATGTTCCACAGATCTCAGCTTCCTGGAAAACACCTGAGGTTAGATTGTTTTACAATGACTGACCTGTGACTCTTTTTATGTTGACTGCTTTCTAGGTTTGAGCAGCTGACCACTGTGACCAACATCTTGCTGCTGAACCTGGTGGTGTCCTCCCTGATCTTCATGAGTAGCCTTCCTTTCATGGCAGTCTACATGCAGCTCTCTGACTGGATCTTTGGCGAAGTTATATGCAAGATTGTTAGTACTGTCTACTATCTGGGTTTTTACAGCTCTGTTCTTTTTCTGGCCCTTCTGATCTTTGATCAATACCATATATTACTTTACTCGTTGAATGACTCAAATGTAAGAAATCGAAAGTATGCAGGAATCTCCTGCACTGTTGTGTGGCTAGTGAGTGTGTTAGCATGCATCAGACCAATGATTATGTATAGTAGTTTTTTTTCTACTCTTGATAACAAAACATTTTGTGAGGAGTACCCTCGAAATCTTACTTACATCGATATGGACCAGCTAAGAAGATCTGGGTTTTACCTTCAGCTTACCGTTTTCTTGATTTTCCCACTGATTGTTATTTTCTACTGCTACTGTAGGATTGCAATCACTGTTATGTCATCCAGGATTGCAAGCAAATTCAAGACAGTCAGACTCATCCTTATCCTTGTGTTGATGTTTTTTATGTGCTGGACTCCTTTCAACATTGTATTGTTGATTAACTTAAATACCAAAGCTGTGAGTAGTTGTGACAATGAACAGAAACTGGGTTATGCACTTCAAATTACTCGCACCATTGCCAACTTTTACTTTTGTATCAGTCCTGTATTCTATACTTTTGTTGGGAAGAAATTCCAGAACCACTTCAGGCATCTGCTGGTGAAACACTTCCCAAAGTTAAAGAGGCACCTGTCTGTTAGTCAAAACAGCAGAAGCTACATGTCCACAAGAAGTACACGAAATGAGTTTAGGGATATTAAGCAAACCGTGGATTTACAACCAACTGAAGGAAGGGACGAGTTGTCTGTCACTGTCAAAGCTAAGGTCAATCAAGAGTGCAACTTCAGGTTTCCAGTAACTAGTCTCTAGGACTCTGATACACTTCTATATCTTAATCATTTGAACCAGAGTCCTCAAACCAAAAAGCTAATTGTAGAAGATTTTGAAATTTTAGTTCATGTAGCTCCTGTTGTACAAAGGCCTGCTATC
>VUQR01035754.1:0-13404 GCA_015108515.1 Hemichromis elongatus
ACCAACGGAGATGCACAGCCACTGTCAGCATCAATTCCCAAGCTGATGAGATCTGTGTGTGTGTGTGTGTGTGTGTGTGTGTGTGTGTGTGTGTGTGTGTGTGTGTGTGTGTGTGCGCGCACGACTGTGCACCATTCATTGTAAGAGGCCCAGCACAGGTGGGTGGTTCAAGCCGAGGCCCACAGGGCTGAGGGTGACCAGCAGCCAACTGGACCGTGACTTTAATAATTTCCTGCTGAGCTGAAGAGAAGTGAGCCAGGCTTTCTGCAAGCTACTGTTAAACAACTGTCAAGGAGACAAAGATACTTAAAAAGACCTTTCAAGGAGGAGATACAGTGATATCTTTGAGAAGAGGCGAGCATTTAGTAAATACACTGAAGGAATTAAATTGTGATAAAGACATTTAACATGGCAGCTTTACATGGATCAATTAAAAAAAGTAATGGAAAGTCTCTTCTTGCTAGTTCTCTGCCCCTACTTCTTGCTTCATCACCTCTAACAGTGCAATTTTGGGTTTCTCTTTTCTACTCTGTTCTTTCCTGCTCTCTTCATCCTCGTTGCTCACTTCCTCTCTCAATACCGCTACCTCTATCCTCCCCTCATTAATTAGGTCTGCAGGATTTCTCTTGCTTTTGGCTTTCTACTTCATTAAGCCTGAACAGCAGTGGACCATTGCTAATGGACAGTCTCAGCTCTAACTCACAACTGAAGCCCAGCGTTAATTGTTTGCTTTGTGAAAAGTATATGTGTGTGCGACTATATTTGAAAGTATTGAACTGTGTGCATTTAGCGTGAGCACAAAGGCTGTAAAGAAAACAGGTTTTATGTGCCATTTATTTGATTTTGTGTTTAGAAAGTTGCAAGAAAAACAGCATGTGGACTGAAGCAGCCACCATAACCATCTCACCTTTACAAGTTCAGAATAGCGACTTTTCATGCTTTAATTACTTTTGTGGTTGAAGAAGTGTCTTGTTAGTTAAGTGAGACCTGGTAAAATTACTCAACTAATGTCACCCTAGTATCTCAGCTTTAAAACATAAAAATGCATAGTTAACTCTTCGGGCTGGAACTGTTTTAACAAAAGATAAAAGTGAGTTACATTATCAGTCGGGATCAGTATCTTTACAGTTTGTCTCATGTTACAGAATTAAAGTCAGGATGGCTTGGTAGAGTTTGCTTTGCTCCTTTACTTTAAGTGCAATACCGAATCATTTTAATGCACTTTAAAGGTCTTTAACATAACTTGTTCCGGCCTTGTTCAGATGCAAAATAAAGATCTAAATAGGACCACATCACCTGAACTAAAAAGCCCTTGGGGAGCTCATATTCCTTACTCTGCATCTCTTTTACTACTCCTTCCACAACTACCTTTACAATCCTATTAAGCAGCAATGCCGATCCTTCCATTTGACCATAATGCCTAATAAAAAAGACTTTATGGATGCATACATTTACCTTCAGCTCTTTGCATATATATTGCTCTTCACCCAACAGTGCAGTCGTTAGTACTCTGGTGTTATGCTCAGCTGCCATGGAGGACAGGTAGTATTGATTGGTGTTGTAAAAGGAGCTGCTTTACTGTGTGTTTGTTCTGGCATGTTAACGGCTGGCTTTACCGCTCTGATTATGGCCCACAGGGAGCCTGTTAACTACACACTGGAAATGCTGCTTGGAAAAAAGGACACGGGGAAGCTGCAATGTACACTTCGTCAGGCTGTGTGGCTTCACAGTGAAACAAAATGTTTCCCCTGCCTGTCAGAGGATACATAGTTGTACTTTGATCTTTCATATCTGTTTAAAGTTCAGGCCTAACTTTCTGACAATTAAGATCATTTCAAACTTGGCTGGTTTCATCGGTCTCGCTGTCATAGGACACCCTTATGTTGTAGTATTGACAGCGATGCATAAATGTTACCAGTCTGACCTTGTAAAACTATAATTTTTGCATGAAAAAACATGAGAGTAATGGAGTCTTAAAGGATCTTTATAAATTACTATGTCAACATGTAAAGGGCACAGTAATATCATATGACTTAACTTGGGTGTGCTGTGTTTTGTTGAAAGTCATGTTGCCCCTGATTGGTTAACGTCTGAATGCCTGCATCGCTAACAACATTCCCTGATATGAGTGCAGTTTTTGTAAATAAACTGATTGTTATTCTGGTGCGACAAACTCCCCACAGCTTGTGGTCTGAGTCTGAATTTTCTAATTTGATAACTGCAAAGAAAAAAGATACACTGCATGCACAGAATTATGTTTTTCCACAGTGGACCGGTTCCTGCTCCAATCTGACACCACACAGATGCTCAGTCTGTTGCCTCGACAACTGGGGACCTCTGTGTGTGTCTGTGTCCCTGTGTCTTTGTGCATGTGTCTATGTTTTGCTCGCAACTCTTCTCATCTCCTACAGCTGGCATTGCACGTGGTCTGGCCCTTATCCACTTAACTGAACTCCTTTGACATTCTAGGTTCAGCTAAATCATTTTACCCTTTACCCCTTTTACCTCTCCTGCCTATTAACAGCATCATTCCATCTTCATTTATTACTGTTTGTGTTTGCTGGCAGTGTTGTGATTTTTCACCTTTTCTCCATGGCATTATATCTTTAGGTGGTCTCCTTGCTCCATTTCCTTCTGTTTCAGTCCGTCCCCTCTGTCTCTGACACCGTCAGTTATTAACCTAACTCCCAAGACAGAGTGAAGGGCTGTGTGTGTGTGTGTGCAAAAAATGGTACCATAGAAAAAGTGTAGGCCACCTCTAGTTGCAGGGTCACCCGGGGACGACGTTGCCTGTGTCTGGACACCGAATCCCAGTGGACATACACGCGCACACACACACACACACACACACACACACACACGTGGAAGCCATAAGACGCAGTGCCTTGTCAGGAATGGCTAGAGATAACAGCACCTGTTCTCAGGTTTTGCTATCACTCCCACACACAAATGCAGGGTGTTCCGACAGGTTGTGTGTCCCTGTGGCAGAAGAGAGCGATGAGGATGTGCGCCTGATGGCAGAGATGGCGCCGGCTGGCTGGCCAAGCCAAAGAACCCCAGGGAGGTTTGACTGATAGAAGCTGCCTCCAAGCTCTTTGGCTAGCGTGTTTGTGTGTGTGGGAGAGAGAGAGAGAGGGACCCATGTAGCACCGCAGATGGTATGACAGTATTTAAATTAGTTAGGTTACCATCAGTGGAAGACCACATCATGACAGTTTTTTGGCTGAAAGGTGAATGGAATAACTCTAAGCCTCAAGGTTATTAAGCTGGGGAAACCTCCAACTAGATTTAGCAGGAAATAATTTATGCATGTCTTTATTTGTTTGCTTGGTGGCGGACATATTGTTGATAGATACAGTGTCATACATCAGTTTCTGGGATTGAATTAATGTGAATATGAATGTTCAGTCAAGCACTGGACTAATATTTCAGTTACTGTTTTTTATACCATTACTTTACAGCCATTAGAGGGACGTAGTCTGCAGCACATCAAAAACAAAAAAAACATACATCAAACTTAGACAATATTTTTTATAGATTTAAGTTGATAAATTAGCCCGAGTAATATAATTAATCTTGGCTTTACTTGAACCAACAGCTTTATGAATTTATCAGTCATAATTAATATACTACCAAACTGTCTAGCACACAGACAGCAGTGAACATTTACTAGCATTTTATTATTGGAAGTACATTTTTCTAATTATACTACACAAATGTGTGTTCTATGTTGTTAATATGCCTATCTTGCTTTGTCTTAATTACTTAATTTTGATCTACGATTTGAGCATTTAAATTGACCGTGATTACTTGGATAAATCACCAATGTGAATCCTAAAATGTTGATTCTGTTCATCTGGATGTTTGTGTTTTTTCTGGGAAAAATGTTTTGTCAATCATCTACAGTGTACAGAAGAGGATTAGGGCCACTGGAAAAAAGAAATGGGCACGTCTTTTTTTTTTTCTTCTTTTCCAGAATTCTGAGATTAAAGTCACACTTATACATCCTTACCTGGATGACTGAGTATGTAAGACGTGTGTGAGTGTTAGTATGTGTGTACGGATCAGTCAAGGAACAAGAGGCAGATTTACACTCGTGCAGGAGAGATGAAGGCCACTTCCCAGGAAGGCCATTTCTCTCTTTTTCCGTGCTGCTCTGGCTAGCTGGCCTTGGTCCAGCTTAATTCTTTTGCAGCCCGCAGGCTCCGTCTTTCGCCTCCAAATCTCTTCTTTCCTTTGCCATAAAAGAACCTTTCACCAGTTCTCTTCTTCTTTAATACCTTTAGCAACTTCCAGATACATCGTTTTACATCGAGAAAAGTCCTCTACGGTTGTCCAGTTTTCTTTCATACAGCGAGGGAGCACGTTTATGCAACATCCAATATAAAAGAGCAAAATATGTAAATATGTGCATTTCTTTATTTGTTATAGCCTCCTAGGACCAGGCGTCCACATATGTGGACATCACATTTTGGGTTGTCTAGACTAAAATACTAAATTGTGCTCTACAAGGGGCTGATATCCACTTATGAGGACATTATACTGACACTGTTCTATCGAAATTTTAAACAAATATATTCATATGTGCATCTCATTGTTCTCAGAAACAAAAATTAGGTAAAAAAAAAAAAAAAAAATCTGGTAATTCTTTGTTTTTACATTCATCGGGTCCCGATATGCCCAAATATCAAAGAGAAATTAAAAATGCATGCCATGGAAGAGTTCGGGTCTTAGGAGGTTAAATATACAGCACTTCTGTTTGATCACCCTCCTGTTCCCAGTGTGCAAAACAACACAAACATCACCACAAAGCCTTCTATAGTCATTTTTATGTTTGAATTCATGTCAGGTAGAGCCATTCTTTATAGTCCCATTTAGAAAATGTGATGTGCAGCCAGGTATTAAAGTATTAACAAGATAATAAGGCAGGAACTCCACAGGGAAATGTAACACAATAAAACAACAGCAAAACAAGAAACACTAAAATAATAATAATATAAAAGCAATAAAAAGTATAAAAGCAAAATGTAATATATGTAGCATCAGTTAGCACAAATCAGCCGTCAATACCAAAACTGGTTTTGTCCCCATGATATAATAAACAGGGTTATGGTAAACTGCCTGTTTAAAAAAAATGTAAACACTCACAGGTTGTCGTTCAGAAATTTTGGATATTACATAACATGAATCAGTGAGTATCATTTATTTCAAAGTACAAAACTTGAACACAACTTTTTATAGTGTAATAGAGAACAAAAACACTTATTTTATTTGTTCTGTTTTTTCAGTTAGAAACACTAAACTTTACATGTGGGAAACAAACCATCCATTAAACTAAGACGAGTTTAATTACAAGGCTTTCCTCTTCATATGGCCAGGATAAACACTCTGCAAGAAGCTGTGGCCAAGCTTTAAAGTCAAATCTATCTATGAATATAGATAAATGAGTAGCCATATGAATGCGTGGTAACCAGTCCCTTGAGTACCTCTTGGCCTGTGACACCTGGGATATGTGCCAACCCCGCCACCCCTTGTAGCCCAAAAATGGATAAGTGCCTGAAAAAGAAAGATAAACGATGAATGGATGTAGTGCTCTGTCATTATAGCTACAATCTTAAGGGCAAGAGCTCAAAATCTTAGTTCAGAGTTGCCAGTAAAGGGTTTCAATATTGAATGGCCTTCCTAGAGACTTGCTTCCTATAAGTATTGCCCATCTGTCTTTCTTGACATATCCTATCAAGCATGACTTGGCCCAATAAACAGTCCTCAATACCATCTCAGGTGAAGTGTATACCTGTATTTTCAACAATTGATTGATCTTTTGCATAGATTTTTTGCACACGTGACAAAAAAAGACCTCCAAAACAACTACTGCTCCACTGCACTCTGTCTGTCCTTATTCCTAAGGCCAGTATTTTTCTCACAGTGTGATTAAATTGCTGACTTTCCTCTTTATCATCTCCACTAATTGTGTGTTTTCTCTTTTCATTGCCTCCTTGTGCCTGTCTTGTTTTATTTTCATTTATTTTCTTGGAAAGTGGAGTTAAGGAGAAAAGATTGATGAAGGAAGAAAGCAGGGGGAATAGAGAGAGGAGGCGAAGGAAGGGAAGATAATGAAACAGGTCTTGTGGTCTGTATTTGGCTGTCTTTAGCTCTATTTCCTCCGTGGTTATTTCCTGGAGGTTCAAGGTCTCTTCTCCATCAGCATCCCTCCCTCTCTTCCTCCCGACTCCATCCTCTCTGTACTGTGCCTGACGTTACCATAAATCCACCAATACACACATTCACATATACACAAACACTCACACCAATCAATACAAGCCTGCTTGGCACTGCCAAAGCCTAAAATGACTATAGATTTTCTGTCGACTCTGCCACTAAATTATGCAAACCTCTGGTTTATGTTCCGGTACATTTTTGGTATTCCTTCTCTAAAACTGGGATGGGGGATTTCCATGCAGATCAGAATGGAAAGATACAGGTTCAGATAGCAGCAGAAAATACTTTCAGGAGCTGATAAATTCTTTAGAGAGCACATTGAGCTTTTGGTTTGGTACACAGTAACTGCAAAATGTTTACAGCTACAGGTCTTAAAATCAATACCATGTATTAAAGTCAATGTAAATGTCCCCCTGAGTTCAGGATTGAAGCTATGAATAACACACTCCTGATGTTTGCATTGCAGTTTTTGTTTTTCAGGCTCCCATACGCACTGATGAGAAAAATGAAGTGAAGGATCAGGTAGTGCAAAGACTTAAATGCAACTTACCGTAAAAAATTTTTTTTAAAAACTACACCGTTTTAAATAACGCAATGTTGATCTATTGTTATGCTGAGTGCAGGAAATAAACTTTAAAACTAAAAAAGACTGAAATCACAGTTTCAAATTTGAGCTGGCACTCTGGATTTTTCTAAAAAGTCTGTTTTTGGAAAATTAAAAATTTGAAAAATAATTCCTTACAACAATAATTATACATAAATATAATTTTAATTTAAGAGTTTGCACATACTAATGTACCATTAGAGAAAGTTATTTGGGTAATTTAGGCCACCTATGGCATAAATGTGGTGTAATAAACTTATTAAGCACTGTGTTTGTGTGTTTATTGTTCATAATTACTGATGAATGAGAGTGTGTGAGAAGCTGTACAGAAGTTGTATCCGTAGTATTAATGTCATCTATAACATGTTTCTATGGACATTTACACTGTAAGGTAAACACACACGCATAGTTTGGCTGAGGTTCCATTTAACACAACTACTCCTGCACTAAACTTTTCACTTTGCATGCTGATTAATTAGTGTTAGTTGTACTTTGTTCTTTTCAGTAAAACAATAAATAAGAATTCAATTCTATTTGTCAGCTTGTGTTAATGTTTATGTGTGTCTCTATGTTAGTGCCTTCTTTTGTGCTTGTAAGTGTGTGTGTGTATGCGTGTGGATGTGTGTGCGTGTGCTGAAGTAGGCTAACAGTTTTTTTGGTTGGGCTTGTGACAGTACCATCAGTAACTCGAAGGGGAAATTGAAATGATCGCCTCATTCAGTCTCTCAGCAACTCCATTACTCAAAACCTCACACACACACACACAGACACACACATATCTACTCATTTATACTCTGCTTATCTCTACATCATGTCATTTAATTCTCTGGTGTCTCTTCCACACCTCCCTGACTTTTTGTAAAGTCTTTTTTTTTCTCTTTCTTAATTTGCATCTTTCATTTCATACTCTGCTTAACTATCTCAAAATTCCCAAATGGCACTTTTTTAAAGGCTATTTAAAAGTGTTTAATTGGATTTTATGTGTGAAACTGATGGATTCTGTAGCATAAAACCCATAAATCTATCTATGGAATTTGGAAATGCAAAGGTGAATCTCAAAGCAAACCACGGTTCAGGGAGGTCTGGGTTCAGTGGAGCTGCAGTTGTGCTTTCGTTGAACCTTATTTCATCTGAGTAAACGGAGAGGAAAAGACAAAGTGGGAAAAAAAGAGATGGGGGGGAAAAAAGCTTCTTGAAACAGTCATTGATCACTAGTCAAAGTCCTTGATTCTGCCTAATGAGCTGCTTGTTCCTTCTGGGAGGCAGAGTAATGAGAAAAAACAACACTGCCTGTCACACTGAAATTAAGCAAACAGCCAAACAAGATATTTTTATAACCCTAGTTCTATAATATAGTAAGACAGTGGTTCCTATACTGTTTTACATACATTATTTATGTACTACATTTGTGTAAGTAACACTTCAGAAGGACACTTTCCTCTTGCACTCTTGCATAGTTATTAAGTGGGGAACTTATATATCAATATAGAATTAATATTAAACACCTTGAACCAAAGCACCACATAACCACTTGAGTGCAGTGATTTGTCTTAGTGTGGTCATACATGTAAGAGCTGCAAAAATATTTCTTTGTGCAGGTTTCTTTACAGCCCAATTTGCTATTTAATAGATGCAATTATTCTTTCATGCATAGGTCATTATGCAGTAATAAATTAATGATAATAATAGTTGAATAAAAGTGAAGTTTGACTATAAACACACATCCGCAAATACACTGTGATGAAGCTGATGGATGCTCGGTGCCCTGATGTGACCCTCTTGGCTCATCAGTTAGAAATGCTCCACTTAAACATTGTTGCTCCTTTGTAATTGAATTAGTATGTTCAATTATGTAGAGGCAGGCCTGTCCTCATTATAAAGCACTATTAAAACTCGAGAATGGAGCCAAGGGAAGGAGAGCAGCTGGCGAGGACTGGAGGATGGCGCTAAAAGTAATTTTAGTAGAGGAGTAAAGTTTTACTGCTCTAATCTCCAATGTGATTGGCACATCTGTACAGCTGTGCCGTAGCTACATGAATGATGTCCTTTGCGTCTTATTTGCTCTGCCCCAATCTTGCTTGCTCTCTCTCTCTCTCTCTGTGTGCTTCTGATCCAAATGCCTGGAAAATGCTGAGCCAGCTCAGTTGGCCGAGTTTTTTCAAAACTTACTTTACTAACTTCTCAAGAAAACATTTAAGCGAACCAAAATGCTGCCAAACCACATCCCTCAGGGGTCCCTGATCTCAGCACAATGATCAGACATCTGACACACATTAATTCAGATTTGTGCACACACACACACTCACACAAAATGCTGGGATCCCCTCTCATCTTCTTCATCTCATCGCCTCCTCCTCCTCCTGTTCCCGTCTGCTTGACTCTGTATTTCTCCCTCTTGTGTATCTCTTACACAGATTCATCTCAAGAGCCTCCAGAGTGGCTACAAGCATGTTAATAATGAAGGCTTCCAGCTGCATAGGTGAGTTTGTGTATATGCGCACACATAACCGGCCCAGAATAGTCCGATATATTTGTACTTACAACTTACAGTCTGACTACGGCATTTACAAGAGTACTGTAGTGTGTTTTTAATGCAATCAACACTCACAGTGGTCTCAGTCGCATGTTTTTCTCTTCAGACACAGGTGATCCAATCAGACTGTAATGATGCAAACAGTTCAGTGTGCCAGAATTAAATCCCCCTTCCAATGATGTCAATTTGGAAAATAACACATACATTTCCCACCGCAGTAATTCCTACATATCAGCGACGTCAGCAGTTTGTAGTGACAGACTTTTTCTGCTGCTGATCATCAGCAGACCTTCGAGTTTGAGAGTCAGGCTATGTGTGAATATGACTCCGCCCTTTACCGTGCACTACAGCACCAGAGACCGCAACCACTAACTTGTGAATGATTCAGCAAATGACGATCAGGTTACGGTTGATATTTCCATTAAGACTGGGGCTGCTCCACCATCACATGAAACTGTGCTTGTAATTTCTTCAGAAACCTCTTCATCGCAAGATTTTCTAACTGCAGGATGTTGCAGACCGTAGCCCTGCTGCAGACCTGCAGTTTAACAAAGAAGAAGCTGCATAACCCACCTGTGTAGGGAATTCTGATGTCAGATCAGCAAGTGGTTCATCAGTTAATTTCTCTTTTATTTATTTCCCTGTGAAACAGTTGTTCTTAGCAGATTATGAGTGGGTGGGGGGACGGGATGTATCTGTATCCCCTCTGCGCCATCAAATCACACCTTAGATAAACTTAGTAGTAATAAACACAGAGACAGAATGATCATCCTGCTCTTTTGCTACTGCAGTTTCTCTGTAGGACTCATTTGTTTAATTACTGATAACATGGACTGGACCTGTATGTGTGCTGTTTGGTCTTCTTTGAATGTCTTTACCCATTTCCCCTTTTCTTCCACTCAGTAATCATCTGACTATGAACCTAGACAACAACATCAATGTCAACCTGCCACCAATTGAGAACAAGGTGTTGATGTGAGTATTTCTTTTATCTGTCTGAAAAAAAGGCTTTTGCAGACTCTTATTTTAATTGCAGTCATTTATAAAATATTTTTTTAAAAATTGTTGCTCAAAAACTTCTTTTCAGCAATTGCTCTTATGTTAATTTCCATCATTGCATTCATGAGATTTAAAAGTTTTTTGCCTTTTTACCTCTCTGTTGCTTTCAGTGAGTCACAGTTCAAATCTTTCTTTATCTTATACGTGCAGTATCCAGCGGGCTTGGCGTGACTTCCTGCAGCGGCAGGAAGTGGAGAAAAGGAGTCCTTCCCCACCATCCCTCTCCTCCTCCGATAAGATGAGCATGTCAATCAGCATGTTGACCCTTTCAGACGGCAGCACTCCAGTAAGTCACGCCCATGTCAAACAAATTTTCTATTACAAATGTACAGCGTTACACAACATGCTACATGTGCGGTAGTGTCTGAGGGTGTGTGTGTGAGGGTGTGTGTGTGCGACAACTGACTAGAAATGACTGCCAATAGTCACATGTTGACTGGTGCGGTAGTTTTGTGCTGTATGTTAATAAGGCTTTCTATATGCAGGCTTGTGTTAGAAGTATGTGACAGTACAGCGGCAACGCAAGAATCCTTTTGATTTACCTGATTGTGCATTACTTGTTCATAAGATCTCATCTGAGCTTACAAGTACAGTCCAACAGGCACGTTACACATTCCCATTAACATCTTGGATTCAATAACTGATAACTGAAAGTTATTTGGAAGCGCTAACCTTTAACCTAGCAGCTTTAGATTGGCAGGTTGGGGTCTTTACAATATACATGGCCTTGAGGGGACTGTCGCTGTAATTTGGTGATATATAAATAAAACTGAATTGAATTGATCAAACCTGGACAATTTTCATTTCAAAAGTTGAAATTTGGACTGTTTCCTTTCCATTCAGCTAAGCTAATTTTGTTTTTGTTTATTTATATTTCTATCAGGGCAAAAGTCTGGCCTCTAATTTGGTTGAATATCATTGTGGGATGTAGTAGTTTAAACCTTTGTTGTTTTGCTTCAGTTTTAGGGATATTGTATTGCTTCATTGTCAAACTTTTCCTTAGGAGGGACCATCACATTAACCTGTAGAAATTAATTTCGCCTTTATCACAGGGAGCAGCAAAGTAGCTCATAATTACAAGGCTCCATCTACTGTACTACTCTGGGATGAATGCCAGATGTTGTGTGTTCTCTCCGTCACTTTCATCGTGCCAAGAAAACATCTTTGGAAGAACTGTACAATTTCAAGGTGCTCAAAGATTTCCTTGTGCTGTCTCGTTAAAGACCCATGAGCAGAGATGTTTCGGGTGTGTGGTTTACCTCATTTAGCATTTTGTGTCATTTTAGCAATGTGAGTAAGAGCAGTCACTGTGTTGACTTTCTGATGCTTTCCAGCTTTATACAAACAAATTAGTTGAGAACAGATCAAACTACCTTTAACTTTCACATTTCCACCTTGTTTTATTGAATGGGGCTGTTTGTCTTTTTCTACTTTATTAGACTTTATTTTTAAATAAATGCAGAAAATTCACAAATTTTTCTTGCCAAAGTTTTAATATGTTGTTCTGAGTTAAGTCCTGCCTTATGTAGAGACTGTGAAACTGTGCTCATAGTCCCACTTATGTCCACAAGGGGGCAGTATCTTATAGCCAATTTATTTACTCTGCAAACTTAGAACCAGCCTCTTTCAAAGAGTAAATACGGGGATGTGGTCTCGCTTAAACACACTCTCAGAGTAAGCACACGCTGGGAATAGAGAGCAGCGGAAATGCCATTCTCATTCAGCACATCTTCCGATCTTCCATTTAGCCAGACCACAGTAAATCCCTGGGATTTTCTCTACTGCTTCTGTTGTGGTCATTATAATTCTATACTGACGTCGTCTTCAGCCTTCTGGCTGAATGGCAAGTGTGTGTGCACTTCTCTACTAATCTCTGAGCCTGAAGTCAACAGGCAGGTTAAATCTCAGAGACAGCTGGGAGAGTTCTGCATTTGAGCACACTTAGGTGGTACTTGTCCACTCAGTCACTACAGATAAAAGCTTTTACACTGAAGAAGACTGCTGGATTTGGATTCTCGAGGACAAAAGGGGGTCGAGTGGGTTACGAGTGAAGAGAATACAGAGTGCTGTGCAACAAAAATACAATCTGCTGGCTTAGAAGCTGTCACGCGCCCTATAAAATTCGCAGCTGGTGGTTGATGACATTACACCCAAGCATCCATACTGAATGTTTGTGTATAGTGTCAACAACAAAGTTTGTACACACGACTACAGTACACAAACACACACGAAAGAGACATCGTTTATGTTGCAGATCCTATGGGATGGCGAGGAAATGCTTAGCTCAGTGACTTCAACCTGCTGACAAGGCCAGATGATCATCACCAAGAGAGAAAGAGAGAGCCAGAGTGTGCGCGTAATAGACCCTGAGGTCATGGGAGACGGAGGAGAGTGGCGGAGAGGAAAGGCGGATGAAAAACAGACGTTGCTTCACCGGTTGAATGTGCTGATCCTGTAGATCTGCCCTCCTCTGTGAGAAAAGAAGAGTCAGCTTTTCCTCTCTTGTGATTTCAACAGAATTGATCGCAATAGCCCAGCGAAATCTGCACTATTATGTTGAAGCTGTCTCGCTTCACACATGTTCTCTCGCTTTCTGACCATTTCTCTCTCTTTCTTTGATCGTCTTGTCTTTACGTCTTGTCTTCTCTAATGCTTTTGCTGGTTGTGACATCTCCGCCCTGCTTCATTTCTGTTGACCCAGCAATTCATTCTCAGCACGCATCGGTGTCTGTACATCCCTGGATAAACACACACACACGAGATGGAGTCATATTTTCTTGAGACACGGTCACGTGGAAGCCATCTCCAAAGTGATTGAGTTTCTAACCTTTGTGACTACAACATCAGTCTTTGACAAAACCTTGCTGCATTACTCTGCAGCATGTGTGTGACTTTGTGTGGGGGGGTGTCCCCCCCCCCCCCCCCCCCCCCCCCCCCCCCCCCACCCCCCCCCCCCCCCCCCCCCCCCCCCCCCCCCCTACCCCCGCCC
>VUQR01035754.1:13424-27064 GCA_015108515.1 Hemichromis elongatus
TAATCTCCCCCCCCCCCCCCCCCCACACACACACACACCCACACACCCACACCCACACACCCTTGTGTGTGTTTAAGAGAGATGAGAGTACTGTTCTCAGCTGAAAGATGTGGTTGACATGTGACTTTACTGTGTAAATTACTTTTCGCACTGCAACTTGGCTCACTAATTGCCATGGCAATCCTGCAAAACCGAGCAGCTCTAGATATCTCTCTTTATGATCGATCCCTCTGCTGTGTGGCAACGCCATCGAGGGTGGCAGAAATTATAGGTTTCATTAAAGGGGAACCTAACAAAACTCTGGCTTTTATGTTGAGATATGAATCAGCTGTCTACGTTTTATTGTTTCATAATATTGTGCTGCATCAACACGGCTAGCCAGACCACCAGCAAGCACACACACACACACACGAGTGAAGACACACATACACAGACCCGGGCACATGAACACACAGTCCAGTGCAGCTTCAATTTTAGACTGTCTAGATGATAGATGTCTTTTTATAACTAGACATCAATCAATACTGTTTTGGGACTGGCTGAATCTTTTTCTCTTTTTTTTCACTTCTAGCAGTGTTGTTGCTCAATTACTGGAGAAATGAGAATGAAAACAAACATCCAGAGAAGAAGACGTAAAAAAATTAAACAAGAGGTTTGTTATTTTTAAGTTTACAAATCCGAGGGCTTTCATAGAGGTCATTTGGAGTCCAGTTTTCTTCCTTGTTTTTTTTTTTTTTTAGGTAATTTGTGGCACTGTTTGGAGTGTGGGAGCTGTCCTTTACTTTGGTGCTGATCCGTGCTCTTTAATGTAGTAGCAGAGTTTTGACAGTAGAGGGAGGGCCTGTATCACAGTCAAGTTTATTGGGGTTTTCTTTTAATACATACTAGATTAATGCAACATCTTTAAGATCTAGTAGAAATATCAGATGTTAGAAACTGCAACTGTGTGTGTTGAACTAAATAATTTTCTCTTTTGCTCAGTAATTACTCTGTAAGTACATCGAGGCCCTAATACGTTTACATAAATTAAACATCACTGTGTAAAACCAGCCTATTATAGTACAATTCCACTTAGCAGAGAATAGTCATTTACCTTAATAGACAAAAAGGCTTGTGTTCCTGAAATATAGCTAAATGTATATACTCTGTGTGTGTGTGCATGTGCGTGTGTGTGAATGTGTGTGTGCATGTGCGTGTGTGTGTGTGCGTGTGTGTGTTGGCTTATGAAGGGCACAGAGGGCCAAATTAGTCCATCTGGCCTGCTAAGGTGCACTGAAACTGAGCAGAGGAGCGCCGCCTTCTCTGTCTGCCAGCTGTCATATGTCTCCATCTCTGCCTCCTCTACCAGTGCTCTGTTAACACTCTCCTCCTCCTCCTTTCACATCATAGTTTATTAAGTTTATGATATTTTATTTTTTAATTTTCTCTTAGAATATTTTATGTCTTTCTCTTTTGTCCATCTCAGTTTTGATGGTTCTCTCAGAGCCTCCCTGCATTTTTCTCAGTTTCAGGGTCTGTTTTTATCATTTGCTCAACCACATACTGTTCTCTTGGCTTTATCAGACCAGGCAGCAGCAGCAGCTGTGGAGGCCTGGTAGTAGAGATAAAAGAGGTTAGGCAAAGTTTAGGGAACTTTTGTGAGCCTACTGTACTGTCTGCTCTTTATGTACAGTGTGAAGTAGGAGATGGCTTCAAAGGGAGATTAATCTTTCAGCAATATAGCACTACCTATTTAGGTCTTCAGGTTAACCTCTTGCATGTTTTTAGTTGTCCTTAAATAACCCTGACTGCTCTGTAGCTAACTCGAATTCAATATCACACAATGCACTAGCACTTCAGCAGATTACCGAGCCAGCAGGCTGCACAGTCTGTACCCTGTGTCAAAGCATTTAACCCCTCACATTTGTTTCACCCATTTAATCCAGTGCAGGATACGAATAGTTTCCCCGTCAGTGAGCTCACATAGTTTAAATCCATGCATGATGGGTCCTTTAGGTTACTGCACAAGTCAACCTTTCTCTACTGTATGTAGAGGAAAGCAGCAAAGATCACCTATTGTGTTACACAGGTAGAATGATTATTACCCAAGGGCCAGGTATTGTTATGGTATAAATGGCTGCCTGTCGGGTTTGCTGTGGCCCCATTCTGCTGTATTTACTGTATATTAAGCTCATAGTGGAGCATTCACTGAAAGGTACCTTATTCCAAGGTCATGCTGCATGATATATGAATATATTTAAAGCATTACAGAAACTGTTGTCACAAAGTCAAATGAATTCAAGTCTTTTTCTTTGTAGCCAAATAGTACAAATTTATCTTGAAGAGTTTCAAAGTTTAGCGGATCACCTGCAATGTTAAATTCTTCTTCTTCTTCTGTGAAAAAAGCATTACACGGATATTTTTCCAGCAGCTTTAAAAAAGTTCTAGATTTTAGACGCAACTTATTTTAATGTTTATGTTTAATGTTTTTAACCTTTTTAATGTTTCACTGATTGGTACAGAGAAGAGAAAAAAACCCTCCTGTTTCCAAGAGGACAACTATGTTGTTGGAAGCATACAGTTATTCCTTAATCACTGAACTGCCCGCTAAGTCAGCAGTCTTTTGCATGCTGTCACCTTCCCAAACATTTCCTTTTCCCAGTAGCATTCCTCTGTTCCCCTCTGCTGTCGACCAGAACATCCCTGCACTGATTTATGGTAACTATGCAAATGAAACATAAGGCTTTGGAAATTAATGCTAACCCCCACCAGTCTCTTCGTCACTGGAGGACGGGTGTATCTGGAGCCAATGCTTTTACAATCCTGTTACTGTAATACCAGGGACAATGCAAAAAGGCTAGGTCAGGAGATTAAGGATTGCCTTGAATTAGTTTAGGTTTATTGAAGCCTCATTGAGGCAGTTCATTAGGGAGGAAATTGATTGAAAAGGCATCCTACACATGGGTTTATACTCTTTCTTATTCCTAGGGAGTGATGTTGAGTCTGTGGGTCGCAGATTTCATTGACATAATCCCTCTTGTTATAATCTCTCACCTAGATGAGATGTACCGCATAGTAATCGTGTAGGTCTGTGTGTGCTGGGTCTTCACTGTGTCTGAGGTGCACTGAATGATGAGCCTGACAGGATGCAAAAGACTGCTGTGACACACCAGCCATGGTATTGATTGACAGAATCATTAGTGACCCCATACCTGTCCATCACCGTCTTGTGTGGAGACAGTCTGGCTCTGTATCTGAATGTTGGTGAATTTTCTTGGCTGTAACCAAGTCAAACGGACTTAAAACAATATGAGTATCTAATATGTGCTCCAGCTCTACTGTTACAGCCACCCTGCAGACATGTGGAGGACATTCATATGACTCATAATTATGTATTAGGGAGATGGAGCCTTCTGCGTAATAATATCTAATGAGGGCACCGAGGTCTGACTCTCTGTTAATCACCTGCCAGCAGCATGTCAAGTCAAACATGGGCCCTTTCTCACCTGGGACATGTCATACACTCCCTGAAGTGTGAAAAGCATATTATGACCATGTGACATTCTCAACATGATGCGTGTGTTTGTGTGCGACTGTGACGAACGTAGGACTGAATGAACACAGAGTCTTAATTAGTGAAACGCTGAAGTTATTTGCTAGGTGAAATCCCAAAAATCAAAAAAGGCACGAGTTCACAAACTGCATGATCGTGCATCGGAATTTAAATTATATTTAGGTATTTGCAGAACAGTAGTTAAATGATAACAGCCCTCTTCAGTGTGACGTCATGTTGCATTTGT
Organism: Hemichromis elongatus; assembly: GCA_015108515.1. Taxonomy (NCBI): domain Eukaryota; kingdom Metazoa; phylum Chordata; class Actinopteri; order Cichliformes; family Cichlidae; genus Hemichromis; species Hemichromis elongatus. Next base: position 17,204 of record VUQR01035754.1, read on the forward strand.
GTTGTATATTAGAATCCACAGGAGGTCACTGTTCTGCTTTGCTGGGATAGACTAACAAAATACCTGGGAGGAGTCCAGGTCCAGTAAGAAAAAGAAAGCACAAAAAAAAAAACCTTTATCAAAATGGATCTAGTGTTTACTCTGCAAGGTATTCATTTTATTGACTATCAATTACTTTATCGATCTGGACTCGAAGGCACGATGCACACAGTTTCAGAACACTGTATCCAGATTGTGAGATCTGCAGGCACGCTGATGTTGTTGCTGTGTAGAGGACACTCTCAGTTTGTAAACACCCCCCCTTCTGTCTGATAATGCCAGTCAAGGGCCTCTTCTTTTAAATTAATAGCTCATTATCAACATATTTGTAATTAAAAAGAGAGGTGAGCTGCGTTTTTTTATTACAGTCTCTTATCTGCCTCGCTCTACCTTTCTCCCTTCTATTTTGCTTCCCTTTCCTTTTCTCCTTGAGCCTTTTTAATTTCACAACACTTTGAATTAAATATTAAAGGGTTTCAGGATGACATCAGACTTGTGAACAAGCTGCTGGGTTTTTCTAGCCCGCCTTCTATTTATAAAATGTCATCCCTCCCCATCCCTCCCCATCCCCCCAATTTCATTCTCAACTTCCTTTACATAAATTTCTTCTGTCAAAATATGCTGGGATGAAAACAGAAGAAAGAGATCATGATAATAACAGAGCATACTAATAGTAAACACTGGTGGCTTAAACTCCCTTGAGACCTTACAGAGGAATTTACTCCCAGCATTTTATTTGAGTGACTGCATTGATATTACATGAAATGTAGCGCATTGTATGGTAATATCAAATTACTGTTATCCACTGCTAGCTAATATAAATATATGTTTGATGATTATTTTAAGGTTATGTGTTAGAATGGTCTAAACCAGCAACTGCCTTTAATTAAAGTGACGATAAAAAACCTGTAAAAATTACACGTCACAGCAGATCTATGTAGAAATTATTGTTCTGTTAACTGCAGGTCAAAGGGGGAAAAGAACAGCAGCTTTGAACACTGTTGTTTAACACCACGGACACGCAAAAGGAGACGCGCTCCCAAACCTTCACAAAGTCAAAAGATACCTACATGTGCATCATCCTCTGATAACATTTTACTGTAAAAATCCTTTTTTTTTAAAAAAAACAAAACAAAACTAGTACCGTATTTTTCAGAACATAAGGCGCACTGTTGATCAACGGTTTTGTTTTCAAACATAAGGTGCACAGGATTATAAGACGCATTAAGCAAAACAACACAGTCAGATAAGTCAAACTTTACTCAACTCATTCTTCTTCCTTCCTCTACTTCCGGACCATTGACTCATTAATGGTGAATTCTCTCACAGCTCCCATGTTGTTGCAGTATTTCAATGACTAACCTCGTATTGTGGATGTATTATCTCAGTTGTTGTCCTGACTAAAGTTTGGTCCGTTTACACCGTCCTGCCATGCGATTGCATTCGTCCCTAACCATCGGCGGTGTTGGGGAGTAACGGAATATATGTACCAGGGTTATGTATTTAAAATACACAATATGAGTAACTGTATTCCGTTACTTTTCCTGTTTCATATGTTAGGCTATGCCCTCTATTTCTGGTAATTCCATGCCGGTGGAAACAAAACACGCAATAAGAGGCTCTAATGTCTGAATCTTGTGGCCCATGTCACCCCATGAAGAAATATTTTTAAAAAATATTATTCAAAAAAATTATTTAATTTGAAGGCAATAGAGTGTTACAGGCATAGCCCTAAAGAATGTAGCCTCATGGGTAGTGTAGTCCATGCTGCAGGGAAAATTTACTGCCATACCTGTTATTTGTCTGTGAGCGTGAGGGAGGGAGAAAAATGAGAGTCGAAAAGTACGAGTTGTCACCAACCACAAACGGGAGATAGAAGCATGTAAATATAATAATAACCACTGCAGCCAAACAAAGTGCCTGACGAGTTGTAAGTAAGCTATTGAGACTCGACTGTACACCGTGTTCGTGTTTTCCTCCGAAACAATAAGTTCCGTTGGAGCAGCCTTTCAACGCCTCTCTCTGTCTCTAGCTAGCAAAGTTGACCCAGATAACAAAGTAAAGTTGGTTTTCGGCTACGAGCCCGACACGGAACCCAACGTATTATAACCGTAGTCCCTTTACTACGGTTTGGAGCCACAGACCTGTTTTATATATACACGCAAAATAGTGTTCTATACAAGATCGCTGCAAAAAGCACCTTGAGGCGACTGTTGTTGTGATCTGGCGCTATATAAATAAAATTGAATTGAATTGAAAAAGTGCAGCCTTACCCAATGTTGACCCTACTGTTACACATTTTCTAATTATGTATTTGTAAAAAGAATGATAATATATTAAGTAATCCGAAGTGTTCCGTCACGTTTCTCCCATTTAGTAACGTGAAGGAATACTTTACAAAATATATTTTGGGGCATGTATTGTGTGGTCTGTAGTGGAATACATTTTAAAAGTAACCTTCCCAACACTGACCATCGGAAACTTATATTGAGTGGAAAAAGGTTAGCGTTCAACTTCCAGCTTTACTGTGTTTATGTTATGCTAACATAGCTGTGTCTCTAGCGATCACGTAGCACATCATTATAAACCAGTTATCCCAACTTCAGTAACCCTACAAACGTCACTGCTTTTTAGTTTTCTGTCTTCATTTATGTTGGAAGTCATAGCAGAGCTGTACGTTTTAATTTTTTCAGGAATGTCTCAGTCAGAATGTGGTATATCATGTTTAGGTGGAAACTAGCGAGCTAATTTACTGCTAACTTCAAACGCCGTTAGATTTAATAAATTCTGTTTTCATGGATGCCTGGATGTTAAACTTAATTGTTACACCTAATAAAATGCTCAGCGACGCTGAGCATTTTATTAATGATGAAAGAATTTAGTAAGTTTTTAACTCTCAGTGGTGCCGCAGTGTTTGTTTGACTTTAGGAAGCAGAGTTTTGGACCCAGGTTACTCTTAATTAAACTATTTTTAGTGCACCATATAGTGCGAAAAATACAGTATGTTACAACATATATCATTTAAGGGAGCAAAAAGCAGGTTCTTTCCTTTCCCCTTTTCTCATACCAAGAGTGCCTTTCCGTCGTCACTGATCCCACAACTACCATTACGTTATTTCACTGATCTCCTGCTCGCTCCATAAAGCAGACGTAATTGATCATCAAAGCCTGATTGGCGATGGCGATGATTTGAAGTGCAACAGACTGATACAGTTGTTCATTATCTTAGCTCTAGAATCTATTGATTGGGGCTTTGCAGGGGTAATCAAGAGCAGCCACAAGCTGTAAAGTGTGATACTTTATTCTGAAAAGTGTCCATCTTAGATTTCTCAACAGTAAGTGGATCTTTCAGCTGATGGACAAAGGACTCAATTTAATTCTGAAAGCTGATAAGCACAATAGTGGGAGTTATAAAGAAAGCATCTAATATGTTTTTTAGAGGACTGGATAAGAGGATGAAGAGAAGGAATATGGATTATCATCAGTGAGATAAGAATTCTGTAAAAAAATCTATTTATAATAATAATAATAAATATCATCCAAAATAAATAACTTGCTGTGCTTTTTTTCATGTTCTGTGTCATTTTTTTGTTGTCTGTCTTGAACTCAGTCATTATTTATCCAAAGCACTGGCTATCTCATTTTGGACTAAAGCATGAATTACCACATCAGCTGCTACCTGTAGCTCATTAGCAGTGCATTTGTGTTGCCTCTTAGATGACAGTGAAAAATAGAAATCAAGATGGAACTGAGTCTATTTTCCGGTGCCACAAGTTCTGCCTACCTATAAGTAGCGCTAGTAATGGAAATGTTTTATTAATAAGGGAGTGCATGCTCTGCCTCAAACATAATCCCTGCTATTCATGCATACATGCGCCACACATGTGCACATGTACGCACATAGGAAAGAAAGAGATAATGACGAGTATCTTACTGTAGCGTTCATTTATACTTGACATGATTTTACACATTCATACCTGAAGAGCTGGAAGATATCTTGAGGTGCGTGTGTGTGTGTGTCATTGTGTGTGTCAGACACTGAGAGCAAAGGAACAGCCTGCAGCACATTTTATATCCAGCCTCATTTACCAGATTCCACTCCTCCATTATCAGCTGGATCATTATCCTCTCTCCTCCCTGCCCTGTCTGCTCACTTCAACTGGCACTCAAGGTGGCACACTAAAACATCAACGGATGCATCACTTACTTTCACCCAGAATGCCTATCATTCTGCATTTACTTTAAAATGTGAACCGCAAAACTGAAAATAGTTCAGTTCTGAGTGTATATGTGCATACGGTAGTCCTGCTGCTGGTGTACGTGGCTATGTGTGCACATGTGTCGTTTGCTTGTGAGACAAGTGGTCTGCAGCTAGAGTCGAGTATCGAGATGAAGCGATGCACGTCTAACATTAGATAAAAGTTTCAATTCTGCCACGAGCATGATACCACCCAATGTCGTATCAGTTATTATCTTCTTTCATGTACATGTACTGTATAATGCTTTGCTGAGCGTAATAGAATGCACTTTACGTACTGTAGGTACTCGTGAAAGGACACACTTGTCTGTGTGCACAGGCAAAGATAACAGGAAGTGGAGCATTAACTTTTCAACGACTGTTTGTTTCACTATGATAATAATTACTTAGAAAAGATCGCTGAAGTGAGTGAGGAAAATGATTTCACTCCTGTACAGAGAAGTCCTTTCTTTGATTTTGTACACGGCTGCTTTTTTCATGTTTCCTTTAAAAATGGCAATATTCCCCCACTCAGACAATGAGTCTGTGATTTTTCACAGCCTAGTCTGAACTTATATTTCAGAGAAGTTCACCATGTTGTTATTCAACTCGAACAATCCCACAGCTTATTCAGCCCTGTGAGATCCCACTAATAGTCACAGTGACTGCTGAGGCGTGGAACGGTAGGATACACTAAACTGACTCTGGAAATATAAAAGACTGCACGCATACCAGAAGTCAGTTGTTGTGTGTGTGTCTGCATACATTTCGGTGCGTATGTGCTCTCTCAGATGTGACCATCTAAGCTGTGATTTTTATTAAAATACTGAACGTGCAGTCTGTTTGAGAAGGAGAGAGTGAGGCGGAGGAGGGGGATTTTTGTTTCTCGGTTTATTGGTTTGGCATTTAGAGACTGGAGAAATCCCGAGGAGAAGAAGAGAGGGGAATGTATCGAACAGAAGGGAGATAAAAGGGGAAGAGGAAAAGCCTATTCTTCTTCCCACTGAGTGTTCTGGTCCCCAGAGGGAAACAAACTGATTTGTGATTAATGAAAAGATGAAGAGGATTCCTCTCCTTCGTTTTCTTTCTCCCCAGTCCCTTTCTCTTACTAACCTAAATGTCTCACCCAGAAAAATCCATCTTGGTAATGATGTATGTGTATTGGGAATGATTAGGGAGCAGATAAAGAGGGAAATCAGTCAATAAAATAAAGACTAAAACATTTTATAATGTTATCAGCGCACAACCACTTTGCGCCCCATGGAAATAATGTGCTATGGTGAAGTAAACACCTCACCGCTTGGAAAAGTCTCATCTCTCTCCTGTGGAGCTCTCTCTCCACTCTCACAAGTGAGCGTAAGTTTTGTCTTCTAAGTAAGCTCACGAAATTCTCTACTTTGCTGAAACTACACATTTGCTTCACAACTTAAGATTTGATTTTTTTTAATTTTTTTTTTAGGTGAGAAACTTTGATAGAAAAAAAAAACCATAAAGGGAAACATGGAGATCCTGAGCTTTATGGAGCATTTTCATGCTTCATTAGCTCAGTAAATCTAGCTTTGTTCACTATCATCCCTTATAGCACCTCATCACACAGTACATATTCCTGTGCCACGCTGACATTACAGGTCATCACTTTGCCCCAGTTCTTCATCCAATGACAATGACGAAGGAGGAAGGTGGGTTGTTTGTGTTTTCTTTTTTAAAAATTGTAGTCTCAATGCATTTATAGGAGAACATGGCAGGAAAAAAAGGAGGCGAAAGAGTTGTAAGACATGTGGAAATGGAACAGGGGTGAGCAAAAGTATCATAATTAGAGACACCTGGAAGATCGGAAACCACGGCGCTATACTGCACCTGCCTGTCACAAGGGAGACTTCACAGCAACCGTAGTACAACTCCTCGTTCACATGACATTTCTCGGAGAAAGCAAACCATTTTTAGTAAATCAAGAGTGAGGACAGGAGGATGGAGGCGTAAAGGGAGAGATGGTAATTAGGAATAGGAGAAGCATTTCTGCTGAAAGGCAGAATGTTGAGAAGACGAGCTTTGATTTTGCGCATAAATTCATGGAGTGCTAAGTTGAGCAGGTGAAACTAAGTGCCATCAAGGGGTGTGGCAACAAGCCTATTGCGGCAAATGTGAGGAAAGTAAAGCAAGAGCACTTTAAACAAAATAACCAAAGAAAAAAAAATCATGATAGAAGTTTATATTTACAAAATTAGGTTTGCTTCTAATTGGAGCTTAATGCAATGTGAAAAAAATAATAGTAAAGTGAGAAAACTTAAAATATCATCCATCCATCCATTCTCTTCCTCTTATCCTCATCGGGGTCATGGGATGCCTGGAGCCTATCCCAGCTAGCATAACACGAGAGGCGGGGCACACCGTTGACAGTTCGCCAATCTGACGCAGGGCTAACACAGAAACACAACCATTCACACTCACATTCACACCTATGGGCAATTTAGTATACTTATTAATCTAATCCCACTAAATAAAATATTAAGGCAATATATTTTTACACATTAAAAAACCAAAAAGATGGAGTACACAAAAAGATTTTAGTGTCAGAGACATATAACTTTACATTTACAACTTTCAGCTGCTCCCTCATTTACAGCAGCAGATTCAACTCCATATTTGGTTTGGCACAGGTTTTTATACCAGATGCAAATCCTTTCTTTTTATCCAGGCTTTGGGGCCTAGCTTGTGGATAAATGGGAGGGTTGTCAGGAAGTGTGTCTGGTGTTAAAATCTGTGCCAAGCCAAAAATGTTATCGTTAGCTTCACAGTAATATTGTGATTAGGTGAAGAATAAATGTAAGATGCCAGAACTAAAGATAATTAAAGTTAACAGGCGAGAAAATTCAGAAAGCTCAAGTAGGCATGATTTTGTGGTAAACTAACTGTTACTTAAATGGTACTTTTCTCTCAAAGTACTTACATTCACACATATTCATTTAAGCCAACAATGATACACTCACACTCTAACAGATTAACTTGGGCCTCAACGTCTCACCCAAGGATTCTTCAACATGCAGACCAGAGGACCCGAAATCAAACCGCTCTGCCTCCTAAGCCATACTGCCTAAGCTAGAAAGCTTAGTGTTGCTAAAGTTACCTAAATGGGCTACTCAGTGATGATTTTTAAGTTCGTCACTACCCTAATGTCTGGATATATAGTATACAGGTTATTAAAAAAATGTTGACAATAAGTGTTTCAGTGCAGTAAAGATAGGTAAAGATTTTGGTAACGTCACTGGTCAACCGGTGGTTTCTTACTTATTACAAAAATGAATGACTTGTGGTTAACACGTCAATAACAAATCAGTGTGCATTTGCATACCAGATAATTCTCCAGGCATGACCAATATTTTCAAAATAGACTTAAGTTTGTATTAAATATGATCCAAAATGAGTGAGGTCAAGACAGAAAACTGGGGTGCAGGCATGTGACCACTTACCATGTGACAATAACTGTCTTCCACTGGGTGTTCATAATCATCTTGACAGTGTAGGATCAAGTAAATATGGCCTCAATTACACATGCCTAGAAACCAGTTCATGACTATCTGGCCCCTCTGTGAGTGGTTGATAGAGGTTGATGTCATTTGCTGGGGAAATGATTGCTAAAGCCCCAGTCACACCGCCCTACGGACCAATCATGGAGTCCCTGGCAACTGCTTGTCACTAGGGAAAAGTCACTAGGTTGGGGCTTGTAGTTGTAGTTTGAATATAAGTGATAGACTTGGCTACAAATGCTGTTAAAATGTGACACAAATTGAAAATGTAGACTTTTGCCTTCAAACTGAACGTTTTGCTGTATGAAGCATGCGGCTGCAGTGCTTAGGCACAATTTCCGGTTTGCTTTGTACATTTTCAACTTGTAATTAGCAAGTATTTTCATCCAAACATGAAAAACCAAAGCCGGTTCTGGCAATCTGCTAACAACAAAGCAATCACTGGGAAATTTTTAGTACAGCTAGCCAGCTACCTCCAGGAACTACTGCCAACTAGTCGTGTAACACATGGTTTTCCCTATCAGCCACAGCTGTCGCCATCTGGTGTCTTTATATAGAATGCATGAGTATATGTCTGTCGCTGTCGAAGGCAGGAACAGACCTCAGCTTTTAAAACTTTTAATTTCTCTCAGTGTTTAGTATCCTCCTTCTCACTACATGTAAATGTATGTGATATGCCTAACCTGCATTTGTTCTTTTAAACTAACACCTTCCCTTAACACACAGTAATGTCTAGTGTTGGTCTGAAGTTTCTGTTTTATTTAGGAATTTTGCAAATGTTGCCTCAAAGACAGCATGTCTACTCTAAGTGTATACTGGATGACAACAGGCATTCTGCGCCAGACAATGTTCAGTGTCTGCATATTTGCATCAGCTGTCTAGGAAATGATGCATGCAGGATTCACAGAGCAAACAAAGAATGGCTGACAGCTTTGATATGACAACGCTTTTCCTCTCCTATAGAGCTCCGCGGTTTCAAAATCAGTCATTCCCCGAGTTCGTGAACTGTGGAAAAAAGTGGCGTGTGCAGAAGAGAGAGTACGACAGAGAGGACAGCAAATGTAAGGAAAAAAACAGAAGTCTTCCTACAGAGTGCTTCCTGAACAACTCTTCAGTGGCTTCCCACTTCTGTGAGGAGAACATAGGCTTTGCTGAGAAAAGAGATCACATCAGTTTTAAATCGAAGGCATTTTCACTGCTTTGTAGGAAGCAGAATTAACTTGGGACTAGCAGAGGTAGAAAGTTCACCAGGTACACACAAGGAGAAGCTAACTAGTTTAGAGAGAGACAGAGTTTTTCAATTCCAGTAATTTTTTTATTAATTGCAGTTATGGAAAAGAAAATCTCACCAAATATCAGAGCTTTAGGCTCCTTTCTGTCCAATATTTCTCTTATTAATTGAATGGCTCTTTTTCTGCCCACACACTGTTTTGTTCTTCGGTTTGGATAAATATTTCATTTGATGATTTACATTTCCAGTAGGCAACTATCTCCCCTCATGCCATAAAGGCTAGAATATGGAAATGACCTGAGTCGCTTTGGCACAGTCAATGCATTCAAACTGCAGAACATCAATCACAATATACACTTCTATACCACCATTCCTTATTTGCATATGTTTCAGAGTCTTTTACAAATTCGATATTGTGCTCTCACGAGTACTGTTTGAATGGAGAAATGCACTCTGCATGCATAATGCATCACAAACATTTTTTTTTAATTTAACACAGTTGTTTCAAGTTCCAGTAAAACTTACAATCAAAAAGCACAGTCACCACGTTTCTCCAAACAGTTCTGTTACGTTCCCGAAGGGAGGACTCAAGTGCAGGACTCCAAGTTTCACAAGATTTATTTATACACAACACCAAGTGTATATACAGGAATGTGCAGGGGGTGATATATACAAAAGGTGGGGGCAAAGGGTCCAGGGATTCCAGGGAACAGGGCATCCGCTCGTCTCAACCTCTCACACACGCCAATCGCTCGCTCCTCACTCACCACGCTCACGGGAAGGGTCCAGGGGCTGTCGGTAAGAACACACGACGTCAGGGAGAGAATAGC